>CARXXK010000002.1:1186081-1372858 GCA_949089665.1 Macrosiphum euphorbiae | reverse complement strand
ATAATATGCTGCAGGTATACCGATAGTTTATATAGAAAACTTTAATTTTCTTATAATGTTTAAATGGAGAAATAAACTTTCCTGGGGCGATGCAAACTTTAGTTTTTTAATATCAGAATCGAAACAAGAGCTTATTTGCTTATTTACTATACTAAATTGTTAAACAAATGATTTTTTTGTTGACAATGTTATGTAAGTATCGAAAACGAAGTTCAAAAGTTTGTTACTATTTATTTTAGAATATTATTTTACTATCGTCTAATGTCTATTGCATTTTTTTAAATAAAATATGTGTTTAGTATGGTTGCGTACTCATATCAAACAAAACAAATATATGTAATATTTATTGAACTCCTTCAATAAATCGTATAATTTCAAAAAGCCTTAGGTATAATTTACAAATCCAATAAAATCCAAATTTAATAATCGTTTTTGATTAGTTCAAAACGCCAATATCCGTAGGTATTTGTAGGACAACTAGGATAGTAGGATACTTTTCGTTCGAATTAAAAATATACATCCATTTAATTCGTTAAAAAATCTCATCTTCTCAACAATTTGCTGGGTCATCTTATTGGTAAAACCAATGTTTGTAACACCACTGCAAGACAGTGGTCCTCAAATTCCGCATACAATATTTACAATTTGTAAATATATTTATTAAATTTATATTTCAGTAATTTCAGTATACCGACCTAGTATTTATGGAGTGTACTGGTCGGCCATAACCGGCTATTAGATCTATATTATTATAATAAGTTTACCAGTTTGGGCCGAAGCACTCGAATATCTTATAATAAGCAGAACGTGGTTAGTATTGGCTTATAATAATTGGAGAACTTTAATTTACATTACCATAAAAATATTATCGTGTGCCAATATGTTTATTAGACACATTAATGTCAATAAAATAATATTGTGTTACCGTGTAACATATTTAGCTGGTTACTGATGGTTATATAATAGTGTGTACCTATATTTACCATAATTGAATGTTCCATACGGTTTAGCAGTGACGGCGATGAGATGATTATTCATGTCAATCATTTCGAGTGAAGTGCGTATAATTGTAGTCATACTTCGAAAATAAAATAAAAATATTGATGTACGATATATAGATTATTGGAGGCACATAATATAATACAATGGTTGTCAATTACAGCTAATAACAACTGAAATATAGTTTTTTATTCGTCGTCTATAGGAGGTACCTTAATAAATAAATATTATCATACAAACTGTTCAAAGCATTTGGAAACGCTTTGATTTCTGTTTGCATATTTGTACCTACCTACATTTAGCAGGAACACACACTGATAGGTAAATTAATACGTAATCACATAGTTAATTATGTATATCATAATATACTATCGTGTTTATCAGTCCTAATTAGTCTAATGACCATTCGCCAACTTGTTGAACACTCTGTATAATAGTAGTAGTGGATCTGCCTTGAGCTGACTTTCTTCTGTACATTTTATCGGTACGGTAAGACCGGGAAAAATGTTTTTATGTCATATGAAATACAACAATCGTTACTATATAGCCATATCTCGTTGGTAGCTGTTAAGTTCATTTTAAAAGCCAATAAATCGTATGGTTATTGTTTGACGAAAACTTGCATTAAGTCTTACACAGTGCTTGTACAAAATATTGAATTATGTCACATCACCGGATCATAACATTTTATAATAATAAAAGTTAAGGTCCGTGTGGCGTAGGTACATATAGGCATAGGTACTATATTATTCTCTATGGGCCAATATTAACCACTGTAGCATAGCCCCAATTTTAAATTTTTTAGGTGACCGGTGGTTATAACGATGACAAACAATAAAGATACAAATAATAAGATTTCGTAATTTTATTTTTTAAATTTTTTTTATAATTAAGTGTATTATATTATTATAAATAGGATAATTAAAAATACATGTTTCTATTTTCTTATCTATTTATTATTTCACCTACATTACGAACAATCGTGATCAAATAGCAAGTTTTAACGATCTGACATTTTCTTGTTTATTCCTCAAAAACAGTGTACCTAAATACAGCTGTGCCAATGAAAATGCCTTTCTAAAATATTTAAAAAATCTTTAAAAAATTGTATACGTTTGTAGCATATATTATAAAAACGTGTAAGACCTAAATAAGACTAACATTACGTAACAATCTTGCAAATCCATAAAATGAATTATTATCATGATGGTATAGGTACTATATAACACTATTAATATTATAACTCGACAAAAACGATTTTAGATAAAATATTACATTTATAAATTATTATTAGGTACCTATGTATAATAATATTTAGGTCAATTTTGTATTATACCTATACTCAAACTGTGAGCCAGCTCAATTTTATGCGGTAACTAATGGCCGAGCATAATATTATAATAATTACGAAAAATTTGCATAAACTCGTAAATTAAAGCTCACCTGTAACAGTTATTGCTCGGTTATTATTACATGTTGAAATATTATCTTAACCTAAAAATAATTATGTCAATTAAAAACCCGTATAATTATCTTCAATGCGAGATGGGTACTATATAGACAATATAATATGTCATATTATTATCATTATTATATTATTAACTACTATAAACGGTGGTGAATACATTAAATTAGGCAACGTCATTATAATATTATGTAGTGATTATAATATGGTTAAATGGCCTCTAAATATGTATATATATATATCGACGAAATGGCAATTTGGCATGGCTTAATAACGTGCTATAATATAGGATGGTTAATTTATCGTGCACCGGGCAATACCTTAAAAAATGCAATGGCTTAATTTTTTTTCATATTTTAGAAAAAATAACATCCTAAATTATAATATAGCAAAACGTTAAGCAGTATAATAATGTAATACATAATAATAATGATAATATTATGTTATTTTGTATTATGTTTAAATATAAAATAATAAAAAAATTCCTTGTAATATCCTACAACCACCGGCCCTTATCGGAATCACGACGTGTTCTTCGGGGTTGTGGCTGTGATTTAAACAAAATTTTGTCAACATATGTCGGAAACGGGTCTCGTATAGTAAAATAAAATTCAAAATTAATATGGCTAATTATATGTCATATTATTATTTACAACAGCGCAGATTTTGACGTAGTCATTTGGAGCAGTATACCTCACTCCTTAGCTTAGGTCGGTCTAATCGCGTCGTTTTGGGGAGAGGGAGGAAATAGTGTAATCCAGTTTCGCCCTCACCTGGCAGTATAGAGTTATTGTATATTATTTCGACCGTGCAAACGTGTGAGAAAATATATTTCTTTTCAATGTCATTAACTCGGCGGTTGCCAATTATCGTATAACACTCGTACCCAGGTATATTATGATATCCGGTGGCCGACGACGGTCGCTGTTAGCACCTATCCGATGGATTCACATGATCGCGACGTGGCGATCGCGTAATTTTAATTTCGATATTCTTGTCGTGACAAATAATACATATTATTATTGTGACGGTGGTCTAAACACGAAATCAACGAATACTTATAATATAATATTCATGCCTCGGACTAGACACCGGACATGGGTCTCGGCAGGTCGCCGTCGAGCATGCGCCACTCATCGCGTATATTGTCGTGTTAAAAATTACAATCGATCGGTTTTTTCGATGAAATCGAATACGTATAATATTATAATATTATTGTACATATTATTATACAGGACCCTCGTTGTCTTTTCGTAATTATTCGTCTAGCACTCTAGCTGCATCAGCTCGTGCAACAATATTATTTTAAAACAAAAGGCTGGTATTGTTTTATAGACAATCGGTGACCATCGCTGCAGTTTCAACACGAGTCATCCGCGACGTAGTGATATTTGAAAACGTTTATAGCCATATATAGGTACACCGTTCGTGTCCATTACTGTAATTGGATTTTTCTGTCGTGTTTTTTCGATTTTTTTTATTTTTTCTTAAATAACATTAAATGAGTACGAGTAGGAACGCGAAGAACGCGATCGCAGTCGCGTTTATAAACAGTTATTATAGATCGGCAACCTGTTACCCGAGTTGATTTATTTTATTGAAAAAAATATATTTCATGTCTGTGTCATGTATATTATTTAGACTAATGTAATAGGTTAGATAAAATGACGGTGCGAAAAATATGACAAGAATGTCTGTAAGTATTTCATATTAATAATAACTGCATTCACCATAAATTCGTTCGATCAGAACTCATTTTCATGTCCCTACTATATGCATAATATATTTTTATATATTATTGTGAATTATATACAGAGTGATTCACCAAACATGCTCACGAATTCACCAAAATTAATTTTTTTGGAATTTGTATGTACACCTAAACGATCCATATTTTCAAACACATATTATTTAAACCATTTAAGTAGCGTCAGCGTTACTTTATTTCGTAATTAACTTTTTCATCTAAATTCGCCTAAATCAAAATTTGAACGAGTATCTGGTTTTGGAGTTGAATGAATTTGTGAATTTATAGGTCTGCATGATATTTTGGAAAGTATAGGATGTAGGGGTGCAAAGATGATTTGAATATTATAGTAATTACCAATTAATATTAATATTAATATAAGTAATAAAAATTATGGTCCTTAAGAATATCTACTTAATATTCCAAAAACCAGAATTTGAGTAAATTCATTATTAAGGAAAAACGTCAGGGGTCAGTAAGATTGGTTAGTCACTCTGTCGATATGTATCTTTAACCTATACTTAAAGTAGGTATCCGTTGCGAAATCGGCCGCTTTATCTTAAAATACGAAGTTGATTTCCAATATTGGTGTGTTTCCAACTGATAACTATATTTATATTAATATATTATACAAATCACTGTCACGATAATACTAATATATTGCATTTTTTGTGGTCATAAATTACACATATAATCGCTTTTAGACGTATATCCATGTTTACGTATTCTTCATAGCCAACCAACTTATATCATAAGTTGTAAGACATTCGGGTTTTAAAGAAAAACATTAAATTATTATTTATTTATCATACATCCACATTACCTGCAGTATGTCTTATAATAATATGTCATAACGTACTCGCGTCCAATGCCGTAGAAATTAAATAACAGTTCTACGACATCAATAACGCAGTACGAATAGAATGAAATTAATATTAATTTTGTATTATAGCGGTCGTCTGTAATTTATTTACGTCGCACTGGCTATATAAGATTGATTATAAATATGAAAATAAATACTGCCCATTACCAATGTTATACAAACGAACGGTTATGTTCATACGATCGTATATAGTTTATATTCCAGATCAACGGTGTCTGGACAAATTTCGACACATTTTGGTAGCTTTGTAACCATGTCCAACAACCGACGAGTCGGCGCCGACATCGGCGGTTTAACAAGACTTTGATTTTTTTTCATTTTTAGTGGTTGAGAACGATGTGCCTTCGACTCGAAATATTTTCCCATAGCAGTGGGTTTAAAACAATTATTCGTAGGTACTACGATATCAGTTACGACTTACGAGTCCTTACAATACGATAACAGTATATAGTTGGCCCGTTTTCAAAACGGTCTCACCCTGGAAAATTAAAAACAATGAATTTTGCAACGCTAAATTGTATTTGTTTTAATTTATCTACAAGCGGTCAACGGACAAACACCGTTTTATTGGGTACTTATTATTTTTTGTAAAACGCCTCGTATCTTAAGAGAGGAGTCGCTACAAGGCATGAAGCCTTACAAACTTACAACATATATATATATATATCAAATTTGAGCTCAACTCAATCGATTTAGGAAATTTTGTGTTGTTAGCTTGGAAGTGTGAAAATATGTGAAACGGACCTATTAGTAGAACTTAAGGGTGACCACATTATCCGTGTTTCTATTTTTATTTTCCACTTAGATTTTTATGGTATTTCAATTAGAAAACGAGTCACGATATGTGTTTTAAAATATTATAATTAAAAACTCATACAATGTAACGAGATATATATTACGTTATTAGGTAGGTCATAGGTACATAATATTATTATTATTTATTATAAGCGCTGTGAAATTTTCAATATGAAAAAAACTTACACAATAACGTGACTACATAATTTACACCGCAAAACATAATATAAAACTTATTTAATATTACTATGTCATTCGACTGTTATTATATTAAGATTCACCCTGTATATTGTGGTTTCCTATATTAACCCGTCGTATAATGAGTTCACGCAATAATATAATGGCGTATTTTAATAGTAATAATATTATTATTTGAACGCTTCTCTATCGCAGAATTATGGAGAACATAATATTTACAATTCAGCAGGTAAACTTTACCTAATCACTCAAAGTGCCTCCGCCACCACCAAAGTTTTCCAAAGAATATAATATCGTGGTTTACATATTATACAATATATTTATAATATTATTAGTGGTGTGAAAAACTTTGAGCTGAGCAACTCTCTCCCCTCCCACCCCGCCAAGGCGGAGACTGCTTTATACCTACAGTGAACTTTTTACAACCATAACCGTTTGTTCTACACAAAAACAAATCGAACGATAATTAAAACGGATAATACAACATGAGAAATAACACCGAGAGACGGTTTATCGGTCGAGTTGTGGTGGTGGTGGGGGACTTGTGAGTGAAATATTTTCAGACGAGAAACGACGATACTATACGCTATAACAGCAGAAAATTGCTGTTTCCTCTCGACGATTATTATTACAATAACTATAATATTATTATTGTTAGCTGTTTTCGGATATCGTCTCGACCGAAGTTTCGTATCGGTTGCACACCTGTTGCAGCTAGCCGGCCTGTGGCCAATTTATTGGGGACGATTGTGTCTGAATGAGAATTATTGTTAAGGTGTTAATTTTGAGTGTATTTGCTATATGTGACTTTTTATGCAGTTCATCATTTTATCACTCTGATGTTTTGTCCTCCTCTTTTTTCTGGTGGTCCTTTGTTCTTTATAACTACAAACATGACGTAGGTATTATTATTTTCCGTTAAAAATGTCTTAAGGTAAATCGTCTTACAATAATTTGTTTAGTTATTATGTCAATGTGACTTAACTATTTAAAAAAAAAATATATAATGAAGATCCAATAACAGATCTCAAGAAACGATTTTTTTTTTATCAATTTTACTAGGCTAACTAATTTAGAGCTTTGAGAGCAATTTAGAGCATTCTTACAATACAGTACCATATGAAAGTATAATAGAGTATAATATAAATATTCTACATGCACAATGATCGATTTCTATTGTTATGGAATAATGGTCTGGCATAATCTGGTCTCATTAAAATTATTAGAATGGAACTACTCACTAAACATTTTAATTGGAAATAATTGTATCTTATATTATAATTAATTAATGCATAACATCTTTATAACAGTATTAATTATAAACATAATATTTATAAATTATATATTATATTTACATCGAATTTTAAAACATTTGACATAATCTAACTTAAAGAATTTAATTGATGAACGTGTAATTTTGTCTTGGAATGTTATTATACGTTTATTTCTTCTATTTATTAACAATTACGTGTTTAATATGTTTGTGGCATATAATAATTATTTCCTTATTAAATTTATTAGAGTATTTCACGATAGTTGACAGATTCTTGTAAGGATACACATTTTAAACTATGTTTTGGTTACAATAAAACATCGAGACGAGAATGATAAGATCCAAATTGGTTTCTCAATTTTACAATTTTGTTAACAAATGGGTACCAATCATGGAAATATTTATAAATCTAAACTATAAAATGAAATCTTATATGTTTACATTGCAGTGTTGTACAATATGTACTCAAGTAAATATTAATTAACTAAACCATAATTGTAAGGTTAATATGGAACAGGAATACTATATTGATATTATTAATATGTTTGATATTTTGACCATTAATCATAGACAGTCTCTATATACAGACACATTTTAAACTCAGAATAAAATAAAAATCGACTATAGCTGTCGCTAAATGAACGTATCGCCTAAAAAAACAAATAAATGTGAATTCCCTTAAACCTGCAGGCAAAAAAGCTATTAATCAATAATTTTTAATTATTATTATTACAACTTACAAGTAGTGTTATTTGTACTACACGGGCTGATAATTAAACTGGCTTATGACTTATGGTTTTATGCTCAGTTCTGTCCGTTTGAAAATATGATTAAAAATAAAAACGCACTTTAGATTACTGAGAAGTTTTTATTGCGAAATTATAATTTATTGCCGAACGAAATTATAAAACTTAGATTTGCGAAAATATGCGAAAACTGTTAACGACCAAAGCGTCAACTATAATCAGTATAAACACATCTTAATACATGCATCTTAACTATTGTACATATTGTACGGATCCAATAAAAACCACCTCGAAGTACAAAAACGCGTATTTTCGATTCCTGTTTGAATATCGGAACAATAATTTTTGAATAGGCTGTAATGAATAGTAGTTTATCTTGTCCATTTCTGGTATAGAATATTTAACTGGCGAGAGCGATAGGTCGCTGGTCCTATATAATGATAAATGTGATGTCATTGTTGTGGTTTGGTCGAGATTTAACAGAACATTTAAAGTTGCACAAACACTATATGTGGGATACAGTTTTAATAAATGATTTATAAGAAATTATATGTTTTTCTTAACTGAGTGAATTTATTTCTTCATATTGACTTAAAACATTTAGAGTAAAGTAAATTGTTTGCTAACTATCAACTCAACTCGACCAACTCGACTTAATTGTTTTCGTTAACATTCCCCACCTCTGGTCGTGAGTTTAATAATATTATTGTGATGATGTGCTGTATTATTTGGGTGTCGTGTGCTATCCAAATCACAGTAATCGAGAAGACGCGTATAGAAATTCACGACAACAAGTCGCAAACTAATTAAACATCTCACACGTGTCAGTTGCACTCGATAGTTGTGGAGAGGTTAGGTTAGAGAGGAGAACTAAAAAAATATACATAATTTGATGCATTTCTCGTGAGTGTGTGTGTGTGAATGATACAGAACGTATCGAATCATAGACACTATTGTGCCCACACAGTTATCCGACATAATGATATTTATTTATTCAAATTTACACCGAATAATGGCTCAGGCATAGTAGTTAATAACAATTAGTTAGGTATATGTGTGGTGTAAAAAGATATAATAAGTGCACCAAAAATAAAACATACAAACACAATAAACTGAAAATGTCGTAATATAATATAGGTACTTCATTTTAAGGCTACAGCTGACATGGATTACCTGGTTTGAAAAAAATCAAATTCAGTTAGTCTATGACGTTCGGACAAAAAAATACAATCTATTTAGAGGTGTGTTGTAACCGTAAGAGGTTCTATTTGGGACAGGAAAAATGTAGGCCACGAGAGTGGAAAATGGCTAATTGAAAGGAGACATAGAAGGACGTGAAATGTAACTACATTTTAATAGTTTCAACGTATTACAAAGGAGACATCAACAAGTCAACGTGTTTTTGCTATTGTATCCAGGTTTAAGTTATTGTGATATGTATTATATAATAGGTACTATACTCAAGGCCGGTAATAAAAAAAAAATTTTGGGAGTCCGAAATTTGTTTAATACGATTACTGGTCACTTATCTTTTTTACGTTTAAAATATAAAAACTCATGTTCTAATTTTTAAAATGTTATTGGGGTCAGGACCTCTATATTCCCTCCCCCCCAGCTACAGCCTTGACTGTACACCTGTGGTGATTTCTATAACAGTAAAATTGTATATGATAAAATATGGCTTGAGAACATCCACCGAAAGAATTAAAGCGATTCAATTAAACTTATCTATGGAGGTTAGCTACCACATTGTAAAATAGGTCCAACATGGTATAATATGTATTTATAATCTCACGAGTGTTACTTACGATGAACCTTAAAGACCTTAATCCTTTAACTCTTGTGTAATTCACGTGGGGCGAGGATGACAAATTAGACGCTAAAGTTACTCAAAAATAATATGATTATATTATGCATGTCGTGTGCGCTGCGGTCGAGATGTACCGCGAATCTGCGTCATGTCATAATATTTGTAATAACTATATAATGACGATGAGATGTAACTATCAAGACGATATTATACGTGCCGTATAATGGCCTAAGGCCATGCTGGGTGGAAGAAAAACGTTGTTAACGTCGATAATTGTTGGGGGGGGGGAGTCATTGTATCTAAAAATCATATAGTCTTATTACACTCTCTAGAAAACTGTGGTTAAAATAATTGGAAAAGTCAAAACTATCATTTTATATTTTGACCATACTTTTCGGCCGGAATATTTATTTCTGGCGTTCTATCAAAAACGTTACTGCTGGACGACCAGTTTTAAATTTTCAGATTAACTCCCTGTTGTGAACACCAACGAAAAAAAGTATAGGTACAAAAAAGTAAAGGTTCCTTCTTAACTCATAATAATATTCATAACTCGTTTTGAAAAATTATTGTTTTTTGTTATTCAATTATTTTATATCTTCTATCTAATATTATATTATTTTATTTACGTGTATATCGTAGGAAAATATCACGACTGATTTAAAATTACATATAATTTGTATAATTATATAATTTTCTTGTCTTTAAACTGATCTTCTTGCCGTTTTATAATTCTTGTACAAGAAAATGCTTACACTACGTAGATCTTTGCACACAATTTTCTGGGTTTATTTTATGCGATTTTTTTAAGGTGTGTTATTGCGACATTTAAATGGAAAAATTTCGATCACACGGCGTTCTAGATAGCCGATTTAGCTACACTACTGTCGTGGGTCAAATTTCCAGATATTTCAAGGTTAAAATAATTATCTATTAGGTATAACCTTTATTTTCATTAAAATTATTAATGAATTATAATTTCACATTCACATATTATAGTGTGTGCATGCTTTTAACGGTCTCACAATATAATATTATATTACAATAATGTAATTTTAGATTAGATCGGTGAATGTCATCGTTTTTGATTATAGTACACTACAGTGCAGATGACCAATTTTCCGAACTCTTTGAGTTCAATGATACTTTTCCGTTCTTATGTCAAATCATCAAATGTCCGGAAGTTAAGAGTGGAAAAGGAACTAGCACCACTAAACGTCCTTTGAGTTTCGTTGATACATATTATTACGACGAAGCATGAAACAGCAAATATTAGTAAATAACAATGTCGACCTCTGATTAACGAAAAAAAAAAAACGAATTCATTGTTTGCAAGAGAATAACTAATATTTGACTTGACTTTGAAAAAAAGAAAATAAATGAAAAGCAGCAACCACCTGGTTAAAACTTCATAGATATTATATTATATTTTGTTTTCTATCGAAATCTACTCGAACCTATTTTTACTTGCCGCTGTTTTACATTTTTCGTCAACCTCAAAACTTTACAAATGGGTTTCGTTATTAGGACATAATAATATATAACCACCGGACTGAGTAATTTATATATTGTATACAGGTTTCGAAAATTGTGATATTTTTGTGCAATTTAAGGGGTATCCTGTGGCATAATTTTTTCGAGAGAAGATCCTCTTTTTTTAACTGTAAGCAGAAAATATTTTTGTAAATGTTTACAACACAAATTAATCTCGGTAAATACTCAGAAACTACTCATTTGAATTTCTCGTACTTTGAAGCATTTTAAAAAACCCGAAAATCGTCTTCTTAAAATAAGCCACGAAGTTCTCGTTGGGGAAAAATGTAGGTAGGTCCTACCTACTTATAGATAATATCGACGTGTTAATATTATGTAATAACGAAGTATAATTTTAAATTTCAAAAGTCGGGATCTCAATAGATGCGCGGTTATTACACATATTTATAACAATTTAAAGAGTAAATTGGGGATGAGCACATACATTATCGCCGGTTGTCTTGCCTATACTCTTGTACCCACTCCAATCGTTTCTTATATTTCAAACGATATTGTTTGAACAAGAGAAATGTATTGTTTATTTTCGTTGGGGAAAAATGTAAGTACCTATAGATAGCGTTTGAAGTATGAAATATTTCACTATATGGTGCAATATTTCACAAAAACGTGAAACATTGAAATTTTTTTAACACAAATAAAAACACAATTTATTTTTTTTTTTAAACAATGTTCAGTGTTCTAAATTCTAATGTAAGAATTGAGTAGGTATACAATACACATGTGTAATATTGTATAACTACTTGTATCATTTACACATTAAAATATTTAAAAAAATTGAATACCATTTTAAATGTAAAATACCAAAGGTCAGGTATACATATATATACACCAATGTACCATACAATTATATGTAAATATAAAAAGTTGTTTAAAAATAAAACAAAATTTATTAAAATACTGAGATATCTTACACATTTGAAATATTTAATTTTTTTTAAATTTGATGAAATATTCAAACACTACTTATAGAAAATAACGACGTGTTAATATTATGTAATACCTAGGATAATTTTAAATTTCGAAAATCAGCATCTCGATAGATGCACGGTTATTACACACATTTATAACAATTTAAAGAGTAAATTGGGGATGAGCACATAATGTAGGCTCGACGGATTGTCTTGCAATACTCTTGTATCCACTCCAATCGTTTCGTATATTTCAAACGATACTGTTTGAACAAAACCGAAATGTCTTGTTCATTATATAGGACTAGGTTTTACTCGAGTTTAGGTCTTACCTATATATAGTTTACGCCGTCTGTTTGGATTTGGTTTGTTTGTGTTTCTTTCTCCGCCACGGAATAATTCACTTTAACGGCAGTTTCGCACCCTGCGGCGACGGCCTGTACCTACCTCCATTTATACCTCTACCTATATTATATATATAATTATACTTGCTGGGCGGGAATCGGGTATTTGTTTTCCTTTCCTATCCTTTCCTTTTCTTTTTTTTTGTAGACTCACAGAATTACATCACGTTTTGCCACTATATGTATACACGACAAGTTCGGTTAGGCGACGAGAAACGAATCAACGCCGCCGCCGATGACGGTATAATATATAATAGCCAACAAAATGTATATATATATACACACCAACGCCGCCTCTGGGAATAATGCGTGTCAATAGCGCACTCAACCCTCTCTTTAGTAGGTATACTGTGCGTATATGTGGTACATGGTAGTATTTTGCATTATCCGACTGAGTGCGAAAAAATCGGGCACGATAATAGTGATAAATCGCTAGAAGTCATATTCAGTGTTTGGATTAGGTAAGTATTTTTTTTATCTAGGTAAAGATAAAGATAATGCAATTCAAATGTATCTAGATAGATATAAAAGATAACCTAACTCATATTTATCTAGGTAAAAAAAACATACAATTATTTTTTAAATGGTTTTAAATTTTGGTATATTATAGTTGGGCACTAAGAACATAATAATAATAATAATGATATAAATAAAAATAATTACAATATTTATAAATCATAAACTTTGTTTGAGAATCTGTATAAATATTTAAAAATGTTGTACAATTTCACGATTTTTATCAATAAAAAATGTATCTAGATGAATTTTTTTAGATTAGTAAAAAAATTATCAAAGATGTACGTTTAGATACCTTGTAACTATTTATCTAGGTAAGATAAAATATGAACAAATAATTATCTAGAAATTCATCTAGATAAATTATAGATGTATTATTATAATAAGCAGATACTATTGTAACGATTTATTTCATGATTTTCCACTTCATAATAATTTTACAGGACATGCAAACACAAAAAAAGAGCAGTATTTCAGACACTGAAATATTTAGATACTTATTATAATATAATCCTTAAAAATTATGGTTTTACAAAATTATAAAATAGAAATAAGTTTCTTGGATCTAGTGTTTATTATGCTTGGACCATTTTTACAAATTACGCGTATATTGATTACTATAATATGATTTATATGTCAACATCATAATAGCCCTTATACCATCCACACTCACTTTCATAAAGTTGTTATTCTTAAAACTGAATGTTAAAAAAAACTACAAGCCTACTACTTCAAATGTTCATTTTGAAACGTCGACGAATTTTCATAGAGATTGTATTGTAATTTAAAGTCGAAAACTGGGTTCTCATTTGAAAAACAGATTAGGAGAATTTGAAAATAATATGGTCTTTAATTAGTATATGTTTGACTTTTCCAAAAATCAGATTTTGAATATTGCGTATTATTGAGGGGGAAGTGGGGGAGCACCACTTATATCGAATCATCCGGTTTACAGATTACACCCTCGTATGTAATGTTTAAAATACAAGTAAAGTGCGGGCGTGGGTGGAAAGATAAAGAAGTACGACCTACGGATTTACGGGTCGTCGGGTTTTAACTCGGTTCGACGAAGCTCGTCCGTCTGTGTTATAGGCGAATCCGGTGAATCGATACCTATAAAGGGTAGTACTGCAATTATGACGATGTGATTTATGCATAAAAATGTATCGTTTCTGCCGATTTTGTTTTATAATATATCAACGACCGCCGCTACACAGCTGATCACGAATCGTTTATCATCGTCCGCCTCTCGAATTTTCAAATCGATACATTTTTAGATAACACGAGTATTGAGTGGTCACCTACCAAGATTTTCCAATAAATTTTCTCTACAAAAATAAAATTTATTATATAGAATTTACAAAAATTGTGAACTAAATTTTTTTTTTAAACAGTTTGTTCTGGAAAGTTTAAAATTTGAAAGTTTTATTGATCTATAGTTTATACATTTTATGAATTATTAGTACCTATAATAATATTATTTTCAAATTTCCATGGAATGTTTTTCAATTAATTTTTATACGTATGTCCTGCAGTACAGCTGAAATTACTGAATCTGTTTTCATCCGGAATCATTCATATTCACTGAAATCCAATTTGGATGTAAATAATTGGTTTTATCACAAAAATGTCTTTTGACACTACGTGTCTAAGAATAAAAATGAATATTTAAGTTGTTTTATTGCATAAACCATTGCGATTTATGAATTTTATATTTGTATGATTATAAAAATTGTAACGTAATAAAATTGAATATCATTTGACTTATATCTTATAATCATATAAGCAGTTTAAACAATATAACAATATTACGATTTACGTATTTAGAAAACAATTATTTTTATTTGCAAATCAACATGCACAGTATTTAATAACAAATAAACACTCAAGTTTTTAAAATCTATTTAAAAATGTAAAACTATAAAAATGATTAAATTAAATAAACGCTTTTACGTATAAGAAATAAACGCCAAAAGTCGAACGAGCCGATGTAAAGCAAGTATAGCAACATTTAATATTATTTGTTTTATCGGTAGATCCATTATCGTATATCGTTCTCGACGTGGAACATAATATTATTATATTATTTAAACATCAAGGTAAACACTCTTATATCAATTTCAACGAAAATTTACACTTTTCCGAGCCTAAATTGGATTTCAGAGAACCGCTCTGCACAACAAACACTTACGTTTGATAAATTATTGTATTATTATAGGTACGAAAGTATAATAATAATAATAATAATAATAATAATATATTGAAAATCACAACGCGTAACTCATCTCGTGACACACATTCGTGTGCTGCAGCAGGTCTGCATTGAAATCACTGCACTGCATTATAGTATTATATATTCTATGTGTACGACCATACAGTAGGTACACACAATGACGACGGTGAACAATTGGCAAACGTATCAAAAGTGAAAAAATAAAATAAAAACTCATTGTGCTTCCCTGTGTGTGTTAGTATGGGTTCGGACTTACGGTCTCCCCATACCCCCTCCACCCCATCCACCAAAACAATGTGTTCCACTGTTATCTGTTCCTACCCGTGTGTGATGTGTCTACGGATCACCGCTCGTAGAATTATTATTCTCCCGTCAAAGTCGTCGTCGTCGTCGAGGCGCTCGGTATAAATAATATACATATTATTATATAATATTATCACAATAATAATTTCCGAGATATCTACACTCCTCTTTTTCAGTAGTACACACGAATCAGAGACATCAAAGAGTTGAATTATACGAGTTGTAATATTTTGTGATTTTTTTTTCAATGTTATTATAAATGTCGCTTTTGAGTGTTTTTTGTAATCTGAACGTTTTTTATACTTTTTATTTGATCTGCGTTATAGATGATATTATATTATATCGTTTTAGTTTTTTGCACACGAAACATATAATATTATGTTTTTAAAAAGTGATCCTCTGCGACTGTTGTTCGCTGCAATTATCGCACAAATGATATTATATTATCCGAAAACAATACGAGATTCATATAGTTCAATAAAATATGAATTAAAATACCTCTCTGCGCCCCGTCACAGGGTATTTACGCTTCCCTGCAGATTATTGTGTGCGATATTTATATTCTGTATAATATAGTCTCACTACAGTGGTAATAATATTTTGATATATTATTATGTATAATAGTAATTTTGTGATTTTAACTGCCGAATGGCTGCAATAATCGGATCGGATGCACAAGCCCGGATTAAGGATCAATTGGGCCCCGGGACACCATACACTTAGTGGGCCCCCTTTCAATTTGAACTTCAAAATAATTGTATCATTACACATTAACGACTTTATATAATTGTATAATTTTTTACTATACAAAAAATATACAGAGTGTAATGTGTATCATTGTAGTCAGGGTTTTTTTTACAATTATGAATCGATCATATGGAATTTCGTTAAAACAAAAAAAGAAGTGTTTCTTTATTTTTAACGGCCAATTTTTTTTACATTTTCAAAATGTTAAGCACGCAGTTGTACCAATAATTAAATTGACTTTATCTTTTCAAACGGTAACCACTATATTTTTTGATGGATTCTGGTAAAACATTTTTCTGAACATTTTGACAGTCAAATGATCAATTTTGGTTCTCTAAGACTTTAAGTTATTAACTATGGTCCTCTAAAGTTTAGTTTAATATGCATTAATACTTACTTTTAACTGAATTACCTAATTTAAAAGAGCTAAATATTTTTTTCTTATAACTACCTTTTTGTATACTTAAATAGTTAAATCGGTAATCTAAAACGCTCAAAAAAAAAAAAAAAAATTATTGGCAAAAATAGTTCATTATTTATAGTAATTTTTCGTGATATAAAATGGAGAACAATTTTATTTTATAATTATTAATAATAATTTACCTACTATAGGTTACTATAGGTAGGTACCTATCAATCTTTTTTAATTAATTTTTTATTTGAAAACTATATTGGATGAGTTAAAAAATTATATGTTGGGATAAAGATGGACCCTCAAAATCAATGGGCCCCGGGACCGTGCCCCCTTGCTCCCCCCCATAATCCGGGCTTGCGGATTCATTTTTCAAAATTTGTGGTTTAAAGCGATTCAAGTGATATTATTCTCGATATGCGCGGCTATTGATTTATTCAATTTTTCGTTTTTTTTTTTAATTCCATCTCCTTGGGAAGTATACGATCAACACAATAGTATATTACAAAATAATTATTTAAAATCAGGAGACTCGGGGGTTTCAACAAATCCAATAGCGTTTAATGACCTCTGGATAGAGACGTATCAATGGTAATTGTATCTTTCTGCAGAGACACACACACACCACTGCTGCAGATTGTACACATGCGAACACGCATGAGAAAACTGTCGATAGTAAATCCACAATACTCCTCATTGGAATAATAGGCAGACGGCTGATTTTATGTATGTGCGTACAGTGTAATAATAATAAATATTGGAACGCGATCAATGCAACAAAACGACTACGACAAAGACTTGCTCATCGTTGTAAACATTGTCGCAGGTATAATAGGTTAGGTGCAACTGCACCAGTAGAGGTACATGCGCTTTTCTCGTCCATTGTGTCATACAAATACGTTATACCTACCTTTATATGCGATTCGTTGCAACCAGTGCAACTGCAGCCGTGCAACATAAACATGCAATGCCTATAATCGTGGATACATCGTCGACTACACGCCATTATAATGTATTATATACTGCTGTTCAATATATTATTATTTTGTCGCAATGTCCATATGTGATGTACGTCCTACGAAAAGAGTCCAACTACTATTATACGCTTCTACAATCGAATTAATGTTAATATCGAGAGCATCGTAAGTCTTTAAACAAAATAATATATATATATATTAATATATTGTACGAAGCGCACGCCAAAACTATTAAAAGGTGATCAAAAGCCACGTATATTATATTTTCTCCGTCGATCGTTAAAATATTGTATCGACTGAATAGGTCGTGAGTAAGGTATAGGTACGTTTTTAAAACATCAAAGAAATTATAGTATTTGCTTGATTTTAGTCTAATTTTTTTTTTTTATTATTAATCGTAAGTTAACTTGGTTAGGTTATGTATATTATTTCATTGTATTCATCGATTCAATCAATTTTTAATTTGGATATTTCGGTTTGGTTGCTGCTTCCCAGTTGTGTGGTTTGTGGTTAGATTCAGATAGTTAGTGTATTGGCGGCATTCTGTTATATTGTGAAGTATTTGACAGGAAGTGTTGTTCCACAAGTTTTACATAATATTATATCGGTTGGTAATTTGTCGCCATTAGGAATCAATTAGTTGTACAATTTCGAATGACCATTATGAGACGCAATACGACGTCTGTTTAATATTTAAGGCAATACTGAACTTAACATTTAAAATATATATTTTCAATAACATTTTAGAGTCTGTTATTAAATTTAAATATATTTAGTTATATATATTTATTTATATGGAATCGAGCACCTATTTTTTATGTGTTGCTTGAAGTGCTATAAAGTATTTCAGTAAAAGTATTACCTAACTTTTTAAATTAATACTTTCAGCATTAAAAGTATTTTCGATGGTATTTTAAATAAACTATTTTATGTTGCATACTAATTTGTTTTGAATACTTCTGGTTTTGCTTTTTGAAACATTTTCTTTTATTAAAAATTGTGTTCGGTAATATTATCATCCCACTCGGCCACTCCAATACTTTACTTAAGTCTAGTGAGTATTCAGTGTGGGTGTGGTCTGACTATGACGATGAACAGTAATTAACACAATAATTAAATATTTTAATACAATATCATACTTTCAAAGTGCAACAAAGAATTGTTTACCTAATAAATAAACTCGCCTAAATATTATCAAGGAATAATCCAGTGTTTGATTTACCCTCTAATATTAGAACAATTATCTAGTCTAATCTACCTGTATAATGCGTAGTTCAACGTGTCATCTACCTACTCATTTTTTATACATTCTACTTAAAAAAGTAATTTAGGTACTTACTAAAATGTTGGTCGTTGATATTGTAAGTGTTCTTTACATTTAATAAGAATAAAAAACATAAAATATTTGAGTTTTTATTGGGTGACGCATGATAGCCTCCATTAATTCTTTAGTTAACCCAATACCAGACTAGTCTTGTAATTTTCGTTAGAGGTAAATTACTATGACATTTTTTACCATTGATGTCTGACGTCTGTACATCTTTAATACCTATTTTGTCCTAAAAAATAAAGCTAAAAGTATTTGAAGAGCATACCAGTACTTTTTTAATGTACCATAATATTATTGTTTTTGTTTAGGTATTATTTTAAAAATCGTTTAGTATTTTGTTAACATTTTTTCGAACTGTCTGTTTTTGATCTTAAATTATTAATCTATATAGTTTTACGATGATTGTTTGATATTTTTCCTTATCTTGAAATTTATTACCGTCATAAATCGTCAAAATATGGCCAATAAATTTAGTGGTCATTAAACATTTGTTATTTGTCTAAATGTACCAAAAATAAATGCCGTTACATCCGCATGGTCATTATTTAATTTATTTTTATTAGTTTTACGGGCTTAGCCCTTTTTGACATTGCAATGTATACTTTATATCAATAAGAAAAAAGTAAATTAAATATGTACAGTTTACATTAATATAAATACAATTATCTGATGACAATCATAACTTATGTTGAACCGAAAAGAACCGGTTCTGGAACCCAAAAACCCTTAAAATATTGAGAACCGGAACCGAATTTAAATATGTTCAAATAACCGGAACATTTTAACCATTATGGTCCAAAAATAAATACCATCGGTTTCATATCCATATGCAAGCGAGTGCACGAGCGTGTGATTATATTATAATTCTACGAAATTTGAATATCATATATTTTTTTTTGTAGGGAACCTAACAATACTTAAAGCTGCGTCGTATCAAGAAATAACATATTGTTACCTAGGTATACATTTTAGATTCTGAGCGGAGCGATGAATGTATTGGTTTTACAATGATGTATGTTTTTTTTTATATTTTTATTTATATTTTTGTGTCTGTCATCACGTTTTGGGACAGTAAAAGTGCTTCGATTTTCTTCAATAGTACCTTTTCTGATAGGAAAGTGAATCTAGTTGGTACTTTGGGGGGTCAAAAGTAAACATTTTCCAGTAGTTTTCACAAGCGCCGGGAAAAACAACATAAAAATTAAGGAAAAACGGGAATTTTTACGCAAAATCGATTTTCCAAAAAATCGAATTTGGTTTTTGGTGTAACTTTAAAACAAATGACCGTAGATACATGAAATTTTCACTGGTTGTTTATATTTGCATTTTCTATACACGATAAAATTTTCAAAATATTTTGATTTATTTTGAACTGTTTAGGGACATTTTCATTTTTCATTTTTTTTTAGTTTTTTTTCTAGAAATATCAATAAAATTTTATTTGTTGGTTGCGAAAGCTTGAAAATTTAATAGAAGGCTCCTAATATGTTGTTTCAAAGGCAGATGAAAAATATTAAAAATCCTTAGTCACAATTTTTTTTTATAAGCATTTAAAGTTCAAAAATTGACAAAATATGGAAAAATCACGAAAATTAGCAAATTATTTTGAGTTAAGAATTCGTAAAAATTTTTCTTTTTAAATCTAAGATTTGAAAATGAAACACAAGATTCCTTATAAGATTATCTACCTTTATCAATAAAAAAATCTCTACCGGACAGTCAAGTTAAATTTTTATGAGCGTTTGAAATTCAAATTTTTACAACATTGGATATTCACTCGATTACTCATGTAGCGATTTCCTTATTTTGTTGCAATTCAAAAACGAACAACTGTAGATACATGAAAATTTCACTCAATGTTTAAATTAGCATTTTCTATACACCATACAATTTTGAAAATATTTTGACTCTTTTTGAGCTGTTTACGGACATTTTCAGTTTTCAATTTTTTTAGTTTTTTTTTTTATAATTGTCAATAAAATTTTATTTGGTGGGCCAAAAAGTCTGAAAATTGAATACAAGCTTTCTTATATATTGTTACAATATCAGTTGAAAAATTTAAAAAATACATTGGCACGATTTTTTTTTATAAGCATTTAAAGTTGGAATTTTGACAAAATTTATCAAAATCTCGAAAATTATCAATCGTTGGAATTAAAAAATTATAAAATGTTCAGTTTTTATAACTAAGAGTTGAAAATTTAAAACAAAGATTCTCTTAAATAATTCATACTGTAACCAAAAAATCTAAAAAATATATAAACACACTTATTTTTTACAGACATTTTAATTTCAAATTTAGACAAAATTTCATATTTAAACCAAGAATTACGATTTTAGTTATTTTGTTGTGATTGAATAATACTATTTGTGGGTACTTGAAACTTCTAAAGTGTACTATTATATATCTATGATAGTATCACGGTTTTTGTTGATGTATAACGCGTTATAAGTATCTAATGGATATTGTGATATGATTAATTTGGAATTTATTATAGGTACCTATTATAGGTCAATTTTTTGTTTAATACCATAGATATGTATATAATATGCCTTATACATAGACTGACATACCATCACCGCTCAGAATCGTTTTTCTTATACAATGATATTATATCATTGAATTCAAATTTAATACCATCCATTATACAGTGACCCACTTGTAACCTACTGTACAGCAGAGCGACACCCACTTGCCCACCTTTTTAACCTTGTTAATCTTTCTCACTTTCGTCCTTTGTACATACGATGTCAATGGATGAAATTGTATGGGATGTGGTCCAATCATAGAATAAGAAAACTAAAATAAACTCAAATGAATAGACATAATGCAGCGTGCACTACAATAAATAATTCACACCCAGACAGCAATATTGTGTAATGATAAATATTGTAATATTATCGTTACAAATTCTTGTATTTTGGCAGTAGGTTACACTCACACATATAAACATTATAATATCTATCTATACGTACCGTTGAATACTTAATCAAAGCGATTTCTTTACAAGCATTTGATTAAATCAAACGAACGTTGTGCTTTAAACTGACATTGTCTAACCAAATACAAAGTAGGTGATAGTTAAAAAAATCGGCTTCGATTCGAACGTCAACCATGGTTTTATTTAAGTGAGTAAAAAACTTAAAAAGAATCACATTTGATACTCAAGGCAGTCGACTTTTTTTTTCACTGTAGAAAGTGAGAACAGCCACTCCACTTTCATAATCTCATCAGTGCACTATTGGACTGCAGATTATACTTAATAACACGTTATCGTCCCAGATGCACGCGAAAATGCATTTTGGAATATTATCAGCCACTATACGCAGTTATCGCTCAACCCGTCCAAATCTCGTGATAATGGATATTATTTTTGTGACGTTTACCTAACTTTTGACCCGAGTGTACAATCGAAATATTATGTTCACTTCACTAACGAAGGACGGAGGATGACGTGGCTCGATTTTTATACTTTTTCCTGTAGATAACCGTTGACGAAAACGGAACGAAATATTCCAACAAAATGTCGGTGAATAAATTCAAAAAAAAAAAAAAATACTTTGCAAAAACAGTTGAAACGTAAATCGATTTATTGAAGTTTCTCAATCGATGATACCCCAATTAACGTGAAGGCACGTGTATTGAGTGACGACCGAATTAATGTACACGCGTATGTCTCGCCGTTGCCCCCTTCATGGTATACCAATAGAAATATTCTCCCGACTAATATAATTCCACCTGAGTACAATGATGGTATCTATGATGGTCATAACGCAATTTCTACGGTCGATAGGAGTGGACTACGATTATAGGTACCTACACATTTATATATAAATATATTAAAACGGGTGCCTCGTAACATCCGCGACGTGCTAAGACTAGAAATTAGAAATCGCTCGCGTCCGTTGACTCTTCGATTTTTGTCATTAAATTCGGACGTTTACATGCATGCCCTGGCCGGTTAATATTATACCCGACTCGGTGGCCAGAGAAACATCTAATACCATAATATATATGCATATTGTAGTTGGTACCTATGAGGACACGAGTACATATTATTAGCGCATACACAATGTTCTTAAAACTGTTTAAGCGAACAATATTGTCTATACGATTTGTTTCACATCACGTTTATGAGGTGCTGAAATAAATATAATGTGTACACGATGGCCGTTGAAACGATAAAAATGTACTCACGTCATATCTGCAATATCGTCCTAAGAAAATAATAATATTTTATGTAAATCGCATCTAATTATAACATGATTTCCTTTATTCGTTAATCGTTATTATTATTGTTAATTTGCATAAATGAATTCGATGAATATTACCTATACCTATAATATACTTATTTGAAAATATTAGAGATATAAAATTGACGTAATTTATTTTTTGGGTAATTTACCATAAGTTTGGTAAATGTTTTAAATTTTGATAATATTGGTAGTTACCATAGGAACACCCCAGAAACTCTTCTCTGCCTCATTTTCATGAACTTATAATTATGGTAACATTTATAATTTTTATTTACTGGATAATAAGGTGTTCAATTGTCAGGGTGGTCGTTATTTAAAATTTTTTTAAATTTTGTGACTGGGGTTCTAGTTCTAATATGTGTAAAAAATACTAAAAATTATGTACAGTCGTATGGAACATTTAAAAATAATCAGAGAAGTTTAACCGGTGCCCCAAAGCCTTCAAAAGTTTAACATTACTAATATATTAAGAATAAAAAACATTTTAATTTAATAAGCAATTTATAATTGTTTCTACATTTTTAATTAATTTCAGTAAATATTTTATTTTGCATGGGTGTATTATAATTATTCCGTCAGTGCTTTTGTTGGAATTTAAATATATCTATATCTGTGATAAAATCAAATTTATATTAATTGATCGTATCAGATATTCTTATGGTGTTATCGTGTGTTTAATATTATGTAGTATACTACAGTATCAGTGGTTGTGGACGTTTTAGATTTTATAATATAAACTATTTCATTATATTAATATGTTATGACTGATGAATATTGGCGATGTGAAGACTTTTAATTTGAGATGCCGCGTGCTATATTTTTTTCGGTAAAAAAATATTTACCTGTAAATAAATAATTGGTAAATGTACCAGTAATTTACCTTACAGGTAAATTTACGAGGTAAAAATTTACCAAGCTTACATCTCTAGCAAATATCAATAATTATGAAATTTAGTTGTATACAAAAGTCTAGTAATAAAATCAACGATGAATAAAAGAATATGTATTAAAACCTACTATTTTGTTGAGGGTAAACTTATAATATAAGCGTTTAATATTAATTATTCGTGATGACTTGTTATAATTAATACCTACTTAAATAATTACTTAATTATTTTTGAACGTATCGTCTACCACGCACTGAAACTTTCCGTCAATTTCGAGGAGTTCGAACGAAACGTATTATAACACTACAATCGATGCGGCGACTTTGGTCGACAAATAATAACGATATATTATTTAACATTAAAACGCAGCGACGTTTCAGAGGCCGATCCCTTCTGTTATTATTACCAGGCTTAGTGCTTACAAAGAATAAAAAATACCTTCACGACGATGACGTGGCGCCATGCCGTGTAGTCCGTGTCTCGGTGCAAACGATCTCCGTCGTTGATTAATCAACGTCCGCTGATAATGATTATTATTCTTAAGGTTGATTAGACGTATTTCTTCGCAGTTACGACGGGTGGGGGGGAGGGGGTCGTCTATCGCGCCCTCGACATGTTGCCGTCCGCGTAATCAAATATTACGATGAAGTGTAATGATGATAATATTTTATTATGCTAATTAATTTAATATTATCGGTTTCCCGGGTGCTATCACCATTTACATAGTTCGAGATATCATAGGCATAGGCATTGATTATAAATACTAGTATTTATAGGTTAGTCGTCGGTTTCTGATAAGGTGACACCGTGTCGCCGACACGTGAAACCGATAGCAACAAATCATTCATGTGTAGAGTCCTCTTTTAAAAAGTCCAGGTAATGTTGGAAAAAGTTGACGTAAATCCTCTGTGGTTTTTACTGATTTCAACACGTACCTTATGTCTAAAAGTTAAATCGTATGTGGCTTTTTGAGCGAGAACTCTAACACTTTTCACACGACGTTATTATTATGTACTTACCCGCCTATTAGTACCCATATTAGCGTTTGAATTGCATTAAAAAAAAAAAGTATCAGACAATAACAAAGAGGTACATAAAAGACAAGTCCGGATAGTTACGGCCAGCGCATAACGTTTCACTACGAAGCCTTTAATTGTATTTGTTTCTTATTTTGTGCAACTGTTCTTTATATCTCCGTCTAGGAACTTACGTGTCTAATATGAGTGTAATTCAGTGTTACTGTAGTAATTCGTTGTACAATAACTTACGTGTTTAGTTGTCATGTAAGAACTCACACGTGTAACCGTTTACTTCCTGTTTTTCGTGTCTGACCCTGCTGCAGTAAGTTCCAATCTGCACGGACGTAAAGGTTCTTTTATGATACCTACCTACCCTAAAAGGTGGAAAAAATTCAAGTGAAAAATTACACATGGCCGAAAAGCAATATAGCTCCGGGAAAACTACTATCAGACAAAAATAAAAATAAATACCTTTTGTGTACCTGCAGTAATTAATAGAAAATAAAACGAAACTTAAATCTTATTTTCTTATTTTAATGTGCTGTGTGGGTAAATCAGATACATCTAATTTGGTATCGGAAGTTGATTACAATTTATAATTATTAATAATTGGCACTTTTTTTTCCTTGTTGAACCAGACAATTAGGGAAAACTACTTTCTTATCAAAATAAAAATAAATACCTTTTATGTACCTGCTGTAATGAATAGAAAATAAAATGAAACGTAATTATTATTTTATTATTTATAATGTGCGGAATGGGTACATCAGATACATCTAATTTGGTATCGTCAGTTGATTATAATTTATAATTATTAATAATTGGCACTTTTCTTTCCTTGTCGAACCGGACGATTACTTTTCGAACGTTTTAAACGTCAACACAAGGTCGAGTCGAGGTTTTTTCTCATAACCTAATAATAATGTGTTTGTTAATCTCGTGCGTCGACATGGCTCGCAAGACGTTAGACATAGAATATTATGTTGATTTATGTAGTTGATACTCAAAACAATTAGTCATTTTAATCGTTTGTTCGACCGTTAGACATTTTTGCGTTCGTCCTATTTTATAATTCAAGCACGACCACTGTACACGAGCCCACTCGTAGGTGCACCTATATAATATATATGTGTTATGCAAAAACCAATATTATTGCCCCCCCCCAAAACTTTATAATACAATATAATATCCGTACATCGCACGCATCTATTGAAAAACAGATTTTTTTTCGTCTGCCCTTTCTTCTCTTTTTGCAGTTTTCATGTCCCCTCCCGGTCGCTGGTTAGGAAAAGCCCTCACCGCCGAGTGCTTCAGTTTTTTCTTTTCCCTCTCTGTTTCTCCCTCAGCAGTCTTTCCCTCTCCTCTCTTTCTCTCTCTCTCTCTCTATCACTCTCTCTATCTCTCTCTACCTCTTTCTCCGTATTAAACTTTTTTTTCCTCGTTTATTCAAGCTGAATATAGGTACTTTTTTTCGTGCACTGCGTTGCCGCTATATGATATTACTTTTAGGCGACCGTTTCTCTCCTAAAAGAAAACCACTCCTGAACTCACCGCGGCGACGAATAACAATCGCAGCGGGTCTCTGGCTTTATTTATGGCTACCCACTTCCCCCCTCATTTCACGCTCCGGGTGAATATTCTTTTTGTCTTAAGACACACACCGGCTATAGGTGCATATAGATGTATACCCGTATACATTGTATATATTGTGACGTCACTCGAACAAATATAATGTTTCTGTATAATATTATACCGAATGGTTCGGTGTCGCCGCTGCGATCCGAAGGAACAGCGAAGAATATGACATCAAAACGATGTTGTACCATTTCCGCGACGTGTGTTGTTTCCGGAGATTTTTATATTACTTTTCACGTATCTCGAAAGAAGACTGTAATATCCGTGAAGGTTTTAAGAATTTTTATATAGGTACATTTCATTTTACAAAAAGGGTTTTTTTCCAATTCTACAAAACAATTCTATATTTAATTAGACATGAGTTATGATAATACTTTGGATAATACGTTACTAATTTAATTCATACATCAATAAGGGTGTAAACTGAAAATTGAAAATTGATTCTATTATTATAAAAGGACACTGAAAATTTAAAAAAAAATCTAGAAAAATGGAAAATGGTTACTTCATTGGATGTTCAAAAGTACATAGTAAATTCGTTAAAAACGATTTTTGCTATTGTGATGTAATACAAAAAATATAAGTCGTAGAAAACTGAAACATTCTACTATTAATTGTATGCTAATAATTATAATAGGTACAATATTTTTTGTCGCCATAGCCCAAGACACACCAAAAGACATTTTTTGTTTTAAATCAGAAATCAGTCAATGATTGACGTGTTTCACATGAGATGAATGTTCTAAAACTTTAGAAAATGTCTTACCAAGTAGGTATATATATCTGTATGGAGATGGCCACCATATATGTGACGCTGTGAAACACATTTCATACATATAAACTGCATTAACTAATACAGATTCTTGTAAATACAATCGACATTTAATACGATAAATATTTTGGGTATTTTTTTTTTTTGGTTTTTTTTTAAATCCGTTCATTTTTTATGGCGCACCTTGCGTGCAATATTTCAACACTACGCACATATAATATTGTTATTTTGTACACTGACTGCCTGCCGTATAAATTGATTCTATTTCAAGTCGAAACCGAACTACCGGAGAGTCAGCAGGGTCCTGTATGTGGAAGGATTTTTTTCTACGAGCGCGTACTCCACCCCCGCTGAAAATCGCAGACGGAAAAACCGCGGCGCCTGTTTGTCCGACGGATTTATCGTAACGAAACGTGATTGATCGACGTTGTATTCGGATAAGAGATAAAGGTCCGTAGTCGTAGGAGTAGGTGGTACATCCCATCGAATGTACGTCTCAGGGGTTGAAGTCGGATGTGTTCTCCTTCCTGCTGTTGGGGGGTGGTTTTTTGTTCACTCGATTTGTCCGACTCGGACATCCCTTTCTTCGTATTTTTCCCTCCGGAGAGAAATACTCTGAATTCCTCTCATCGGATGTAAAAAAAAGAAAAGATAAGAAAAATGGATTCACTTTTCTCCTTTTCACAGTTCTATAATTGGTATTGGGAAAAAGATCGAGTATTGAATCAAAAATTCACTAGTTGTTGGTACCTCATAACCTAAACTTTTACACATTATTGTAATATACGTCTACGGTAAAAAAAGTTATTATAAAAAAAAATTGTTTTATAGACCGTAATACTATAATATTGTTGAAAAAAATAAAATGATTTATTATCATTTATGACCAGCATACACTTTATAATATTATTTACTTTATAGGTAAGGAAAAAATATTGAAAAAAATTTCCTACAACTATAGTTTAATAGGGAAATTTTCAATTTACATACTTTTGTAAAGAGAGTGTAGTCGTGAAATACCTTAGTCGTCGTATATCCTAGTCATAATCGTTCTTAAGTCTGTACTCTGTACGATTGCATTACCTACTTATATAATATTATTATATGGGTGTTGATTATTGACCGAATTTTTTTTACAACTCTACTCAACTGATGAGGTTGTAATAATATTATACTAGTTTAGTAGTAGACGTATATTAATATTATCTCCTTCCCTTTTATAATCCTAATTAAAATTACTTATATCAACTAATGTACCTATACCTATTATAATATTTTAAAATAGCTAGCAGTTCAATGTATTAAAAGTTTTTAAGCAACTAAAACAAGTAGAAGTACTCGCGGCCAACAGAAACCATTTTACTACTATTTGGAGAAATAAAAAGCAAATGCGGTATAAAGGAATTTTTTTAATAAATTAATATAATTAAAAAACTAAACACTATTCAATATTCATACAAAATAGAACATTATTAATTATTTTTAAATTTAAATCAGTGGATATCTACTGGTTCTAATATATTATGTACCTACCCATCCAATATGCTTACACCACTATAATAGCTGACACCAGCAAGCTGGCCCAAACAATCTTATATAATGAAAAGCGCTTCACACGGTTATCAAATAGGGATAAATTTGATGATAAAGCTGATAAAAAAATAAATATATATTACATGCATGAATATTTTATTAATTTTTAATAGTTATCATATCGTCGCATAGGAGCATTAATGGAGGGCTAATTATTACTCTATTATATTAGTGGTGCCGTCACACACTCTGCCTCCCCCCAAATGACGCCCATGGTTATACATAAGTTATTCTTTACATTCGTCTAGCAGCACAGGTTGTAACAATGGATGGACATTTTTTTTCCTCAAAATACAAATGTAATAATATCGTACTTATATTCACTTCGATTCCTATATAATATATTTACATAATATTATTCACTGAAAAACGGTCGATAGTATTTCTATCAAATTGTTGACCCGGAAACCGATAGGTACCTTCGATTTGTCGTCACTCGTCTTCGGTATAGGATTGAAAATCGTCACCGGACGTAATAAATGCCGAGTCAGCTTGGAGGTGAAAATGGCGTTACGACTCGTCGTATTATATTTTGTATTTTTCATCGCATCGCGACATAATTTTAGATTCTGAGCGGAGCGTGGAAACTAGTGATCTTACAATGGTCTTTATTTCTTTATTTTTTTTTCTTGTATACGATATTTCTACCAGAAGGAGTGCTTCGATTTCAACATACCTAATAAAGTATCTTATCTTTTAGTAAATTGAATCAAAATGGTACTTTAGAGAGGTCATTTTTTGATTTTCACAATAATTATTTAATGCCGCTCGAAAAACCACCGTTCATCACCATAGAAACGAAAAAAAAAAATATAATATTATAATATCAATCAACTTGCAAGCTACAATAAATAATAACAGTATAAAATATCCAGACGGACAAACCGCCGTCTCCACTCAGAATCGTTTTTCTCATAGAACGATATTATATCATTGAATTCAAGTTTAATACAATCCATTATACATCGGACCACTTGTAACCTACTGCACAGCAGAGCGACATCCACTTACCCGCTTTTTATATTTAAAATTACGGTACAGTCGACGCAGTGCATGCGCATGCGCCGGAATCTCTTGCTCCATCTGATGAGGTGGAAAATATACAAAATATATTACGAAAATAATATGCATAACATTAAATATGTATACCTAATATAATATTTTATTATTTTATTATCGACGATAAAATCGTTATTATTATAAATAGGTTACATACATATTACGTAAAAAAATATATAAAAAACGGCTTATTGCAAAATCATTATATCATATTATAGTATAATATTATAATAATATATTGTGTGTGGCTTTTAGTGTGACATCGTCACAATAATAATCAACTCAAATAATTACATTATTTTTGTTAACTTTTTGCCTTTCGGTTCTAGCCTTGCAGCCTGTAATAGCCTGCATTTTATTATATGAAATAAAAAAAATTACTAACCCAATTTCAAACTCATATGCCAGTTTTCCCCGCGTCTGGATAGTTTTTTTATTGTGCCTATTACTTACGTAATTTTATTATAATATTATGACGTCTTGTAACGGTTAAAATCAGTTTATCGGCCGGAGAAGTTGCAGTTGTTATATTATTATACCGCACGATAAACATCCCGGTCAACTGCGGTTGCTAGGTTTATGTTTATTATACATATTATTATACTATGTAACAATGTTTTTTTTAAATTTTTTTATTCCTCTCTCTTTATAACATATATTTATCATAATGTATAATGTTGTGCGCGTGGAAAAGTGGTTGACTTGAATGCAACCTCACTACAGATTTCAGTAAAAAAAAAATAGTAATAATAATAAATGATTATGTTCGATGTTATCACAACCGCAGTGAATTGTATAATATTATATTAATAAGTTAGTACGCTGCGATAACTTACAGAATAATCAGGTAGAGGTGCTTAATAAAATAAAGAACATTTTTAAGTCCAAGTACCGCAAATTAATAACACTTTCACTTTTTAGGTATATATTCTATGAACTGACGAGCAGCTTTATGTTTAAGTATATATATTGAACACTTGATTGAGTGCATTATAATAATAATATCGTGTAGAAGGTCCCTCACACAATCATTTCACAATATTATAATATTATTGTCGTTACTATCCCCCCGAATCTCACACGGTAACCTACACAAGGTGAAAACACAACACGAGTTGTTGACCACAGCTGATGCTATCTATAATTTTACGTAGCCACCTGCAGACTTATAAACCTATTGTGAATTGCTTTTTCAAATGCAAATGTGTATTTTATGTACTTTTGAAATCTTATACATAATTACCTATATTATGTAGAACAGTGGTAGATATGTACATTTTAAACAAATGTAAAATGTGTCGAACCTTAGCAGTCGAAGCTTTTATATTCCTAATAAAATAATCCCTTTCTAAAACCTCTATAATAATAATATAATAGCTGCAATCAGACGACTGTCCAATGATTACTCGGAAATTTTGGGGAGGATTCGTGTGACTGACACTATTGCTCCTGCACGTCAAAAATTCTGGCATTTCGATTCTGGAGGAACATATTATGTCGTCTCGGGTTGATCAAATTTTCCTCGGAGAAAAAAACTGATGCTGACTAAAAGGAGAGTGAAGGGGTTTCGGTATTTTTGTTTAATTTATTCATAGTAAAATTTTGATCTGGTTTTATTAATTTTTCTCTGCCGAAATATTCGTTGGGTATAAGGGATTTAATCGTCCATTGAGTTTATCCGAGTGAATCAGTTGACTCGCGGATACTGCAGCAGATGAAAACAATTTGATCCATTTGAATTTTTTTTTTAAATTTCGTAATAATATTTTGAATATTTCAAGTAATTATTTGCCTACCGAGAAAATATGATAAAAAATGTTTGAACAATATTGTTTATAATGATTTTGAAGTAAATTAAATTGTGTCAACTGCACATAGGTACTTAATATCACTCCAGGGTATCGAATAAAAAAAATACTCATTTTAGTCATTATAATATCATATCCATTTTAGCCATCGAGTTGTATAATATTATATAATTTATTAGTGTTGTATTACATAATGCATAATATTATATTATTAGGTAATCGAGGTACTACTACGTGATATTCTTATTTTGTTTTAAATTCGTAATTAATTTTTCGTCAATATTAAAGAACTTTTTTCCCTTACGCTCAAACCACTCTCACTAATAATATGATATAAATACGACGTGTATAACGATAAAAAAAAATAAAAAATACTTAATGTTTTAATAAACCCAGCTCAGTATAGTTTTTTCTTCTACAAATTTTATATTTTTATTAACAACAATTAAAATTGTCTGTTTTAATCAATATTAATTAAACCAACATACAATAAATGCCTTTGTTATATTATTATGCTATTGTAGTTAAGTACTTAAACGACTATCTTTGCAAATCAAAGACGTAGTCACTTGCGATGAACACGATATAACTGCGAGATGTTTAATAATATATTATTGTATTATTGCATAATATTACACACACAACTTGTTGCAGCGATGCAGTTGAGATATTTCATTATAATCTATTTTCTAAATAACAACACATATTAACTTTCATTACAATTTTTACTGAAAATACGGTAAAAACGATTGAGAAAGGAATGTGGGTCAAGTCATTTTTGGTGTAAAATTTTTAATTCACGGAGAAGTTGAAGTTTCGTTTTTAGAGTTAATGCAAGATATAAGGTCGAAAAAGGTCGAATAAAATGAATTACCATAAAAATCAAAAGATAACGGGTCAACATTAAAAATGAAAAAATATTATAGAATACGTGATGAAAAATTCAGTTGACTTATTAAAATATTTAGAATAATATGTTGATTAACGTTATCTAGGAACTTACATGTAACTTTTTACAACATTATTTTTCATAAGTTGCAACTGGACATTTTTGTCACGCATTTTATTCTGATATTACTTTATAAATTTATTATAATGTATTCTGACAATATGTTATTATTTTTTCGATTATCGATTAATCTTCCGATTCGTGGTGGTCTCTTTTACCCGGTTGACATGTTTTACACTAATTTGGGTGCTGAGGGCACACTGCGGAATATTGTTCTGCGGACCGGTCATCAGTTGGGTTTCACTTCAAAGTGCACTTTGAAAACAAATTAAACGTCAAAATGGCCAACGCTATTAAATACGACCCAATTTTTTTTTAGAAACCTTAGTGCTACCGAAACTTGCTCGAGATGTTCGCTAAAACCGACAACAATGTTAATTTGAGTGCTCGAGGATACAATATTTTGACATTTACCTTTACCGATTTTATGGCATTTACGACTTTAGCATGAGTCTTTTCACGTCTTAGGTTACTGTTTAATAACAGACGTTTCGCAAGGAACTAAACAATTTTCGACAAAATGTTCAACTAATTGTTTAATTGTATACGTACAGCTAGGTAGGTAACCTATTTAGCGCTTTATTCGAAAATGTTACCCCGCAAGTGTTGTTATACTATAATGTTATTATAATAGCTGTATGACTCCTCTTGGTTTAAAATTACTCTATTTTCTATCTTTTTCTGTTTTGCTTCACTTACATTGCTTCACCTACGTTTGTAAGAAAAAAAACAGTAGGCACGTGCGTCTTCTTAAACAAAATTTGCAAGACTAAAGTAAAAAGTGTTTAACCAAAATATATGCAAATTTGATCTTTCATTTTTTCCAATATCAACAATCTTTTCAGTATAGTACCTTTATTTTTTAGGTACTTATAATTAAAATAATATATAATAAATAAATGCAGAATTTTCTGTTACCCAAATGTAATTAAGCTACCCCAAATAAATATTCTTCTGTAAAATATTGAATTAATTTATGTGATTATATCATAAATTTATATTTACTTTAATTTACCGAAAATTGTTGGTATTGCAGTAATTTTAAAATTAACATGATTAATGTTAGCAAACATACATGATGATTAGTCTTAATTAACTGATTAACTGAACACACGTTACTGGTCTTTAGTTAATATACATAATTTCGTGTACTTAGCCATTCATCCATTCTAATTATAATTAATTAATTAATATTATTATTTATTGATTTATATTGATTATCTATTAATATCATTAGATGGGTCAAATATAATTATAATTTTTTTAGCGTTCAATTTTTTTTTACAATTTAAACACTACACTTATTCATTAAGCTGAAAGTTAGAAATTATAATGTTTTGACATATTATGAGATATAAACTTTTAAATCCACGCTGACACTAACCGTGTTTAGTTATTTATAAATGTACTTATAAAATAATTAATATATTCTAGACAAAACTGTTGGAATTTGGGATTGTGTCCGAGCGAATAAAATAATGTTTATTTACATCGGTATATTAGTCATTAGGTACACAGATGAAAAATAATTATAACTATAATAGTAAATATGAATAATACCTATAGGATGCAATTAGTAATAATAATAACACAACAAATATATTAATAGGTGTAGTTTTAGGCATATTTTCGATCACGTCATATATAATAACTATGATCAGTGATGGAGGAGGTTATAAACAACCTATCATGTATTCACATCGTAATGGTCTCACGATGCACGTCATGCATTCAAAATGCAAAAGGTCGGTGCAGATCGAAAACTGCATCCTTTTGTTACATGAGAGATATATTTTTTTTTGTCTGGTTAATGGGCTTGTACAATTTTTACACAATAAGCTGACCCTTGGTCGAAATATTATTCAGAATAGTAAACACAATTTATTGTACACGTGTCTTCTCATTTTTGAGCGAAAATGCGTGTAAATTGAGCCTATACTTTAGTATACTGTGTGTGTACCTCGCGGTGTTTGACCCACTGCTAAAAGGATCTATAAAAGGGTCGACCTCAAATTTCCGCTAAATCAAGTTACCAGGACAAACGAAAAGATATCATTTACACTTTCAATATAGGTACGCAAATTTTGCTCTTCGCGATTCCAACACGATATGTATAGGTGCAATGGTACAGATCACAATATTATAGAATATCCAATTATATATTGAGATAAGTACCTATATTTAACTCGGGCCAATGTTTGCGTCGAGATGAATTATATAATTATTTTAATTACTCCAAAACGTCTGTCTACTGCCGAAAGTCGCGAGAGGAGACTGCTTCAGACCTATCATTATACGAGTCGTAATATTGTTGGTGTATAATATATTGTTAACAAAACTTGGGCCAACTCGAACACACTCGAAAAGCTAACTTATCTGTTGCAACGTTTATGCCCGTTCTCCCCACGGAGATAACGAGGAAACTTTGCCGGATGAACGTCGGCTTTCGGACATATATATTTCCGTATACAAGTACGTGGCGCATAATAATATATATTATTATTACAATGTAGTGCGCATTATAATATTATGTGATAATATTAAGTAATCCGTAAATCATATTACACGGTACGGCGACGTCAACACCGCTCAAGGCACACCGCGTTCGGTACCGGTGTAAGTACATCATTATGGTATTACATTTGTTCTATTTATTTGTTTATTCATTCAAACGCTCGTGCTATGTACGCCTGAAGTACATAGATAGTATACCACTACGTGGGGTTCAGATTCCCCCCCCCCATTGGCATTTTATTACTTTAGTAAAAGTTTTGTGCGGGATTTTCAAATTTTCCCATCCCATTTAGCTATGTCGTTTTTTTTTTTTTTTTTGATCCCCCCCCCCCCTTTCAGAAATCATGTCGACGCCACTGACTACATAAAGTTTATATTTTTAATAGACAGTGCTGATTTGGTTTTAGATATAGATGATTACATGACGTCATATATTATACTGGGTGTCCTGTGAGGATTTACCGATTGCGATATCTCCCGAGATAATAATTAATATATCATAAATTTGATTTTTTATTAGACTCATAGAGACAAGTACTATACACAGGTATTTTTTTTTTATTTTAATTACATTTTTTGGTAAAAAAGTTATTTTTTTATTTTTGAAACAATTGAAGATACCCATTTTGTAGAGTTTATTTTTGTGGAAATTTTGACTTTTCAACGTTTTATTTTCATTAATCTCGTGATTTTTAATATTTTTTTTTTAGTTTATAGGTAAAACGGCATAGAACAGGTTTTTGTCCCGGTGGCGAGTGGGTATATCTTCACGGGACACCCTGTATATACTTATGAGTTTATAGGTACTATATATTCCATAATAATACAACACAGAAAGAAAATAACATAAAATAGACTTAAATAATTAGTATTACATAGCTAATGATAAAAATAAATTCCAAGGTATAGGCAGTGTATGAATTGGAAAAAAATAGAGGGGGGGCAAAAACAAAATGGTGCACGGTGGGTTTTATTGAGAAAGTCGGACAAGAACAAGATTCAATCCTAATCCAACCAACCTTTAAGTTTGGTCTTGAGGGACATAAAACTGTACGAGTTCCAGTGCCGCGAGATAATTATTATAAAGTTCAATTAACAAGTTTCGATATGAAGTGTCAGTAAGTCTTCGGCTAGTATCCATAACGTTCTATGTTATAAAGGCTCTCTTGAACATTTTTTTGGGGTGTAGACTAAAAAGACGAAAGGGGTCTCCAGTTTTTCACGGTCGTTTGTTTAGCCAATTTATAACGTAAAAATCGTCTCTAAGAGACACTCGAGTAATTCGATTCTATATAAGTTCCACTTATATAAACAATACCTGCTCAAAGTATTGGTCTGAAAATAATAATTAAATAACATATTCTCAATTTCACGCACAGATATCAGAATATCATAGGAGTGTGGCACTACGATTGAGCAAATTATATAATGTTATAATATTATACTTCTTTTTTCGAGTTCAACACCAGCTCTCGTCTAAGCGACGACGATCGTGACGACGAACCAAGACTAAAAAAAAAATAATTGTTTCGTAGCTACGGTTAAGTAATGTATGTAAAAAATATTGAAATATTTTAACGTCGGTGGTTTTTGAAATAATGAATAATATAATAATTATTATGTTCGTCGATAATCGACCAGTAAATTAGACTTAAACACTTAGTGCTCACATTTTCACGACGTGTCGCCATTTTACACTATTTTATAATATTAGGTAGGTATGTAGAATTTCGTTTTTCGTGTGTCGTTACATTTTATTTCTACCTACTAAGACGTATTTATATTAATTTACAGTGTGCTATTTCGTTTAAGTTGCCTGCAAGCGCATTATATATAGCTGCTATCTACAGTTTTAATATTACGTGTACACAACTCACCATATCAACCCCTTGTCGTAGGGTGTTTTTGATTTAACGTGTCCTGGTTTGAGGGGAAAAAAATGCCGTAATAAGCTAAAAGCAAAAACCTAAGAGTAAAGTGCAAATCCGTAAATTAAATCACTTCGCTGTTGACTATACTTTCAGATCAAAAGGTCGCATAATTCTCTTAAACATTTATCGTAAGTTAGTAAAATAATAATTACTATCCTGTATGATAACACTATTGTAGTAGGCAGTATTTATATAATCACATTATAAAGTAATAATATGTAAAAAACTATAAAAATATAGTTCTTGTCGCTTAAAAAAATTATGAATACTATCCTTTATTATAGGTACGTAATTTTATTATGGGCATGTCATGCATGGCAGAGGCGGTCAAATGATTTTATCATGGTGTGGGTGGAGGGATGTTTAGCTATTTTTATGACATTCACTATTTTGATTGGTAATCATTAAAAATATAATTTATGGTTATACCTAGTTTCAATTTTTTTTAAGTATGTTAAATATTAAGTACTAACTTTATATTTTATAAAAGTATCAATAAAAAAATGTTTATGAAATTATTGAAACTATTTATAATTTTTGTTAGTTCGTCTAAACTTTGTTTGATGGTATAGGTATTTATAGCCCCACGATGGACAATAGCCATATAGTATAATATGATTAGCTACTCAATTACGTTACACATATACGTACAACAATACAACATTATATACGCATAAAATTTACCTTAAAATCATATTTTTAATTTAACTATAAAATACATAAACAAAACCAAAAAGTTATAGTTTCAAATATAAAACGTGTTTCTGAAAATGTTTGAACTTTTAAAGCCCATGTAAACACGTTTGATATCTGTAATGACCGCTGCATCAATTATAATAGTACACAATCGATTTTAAGTAACGTGGCTTATATTATATGTCCGTGGGAGAGAGAAGATAACGACATCGATATAAGTATAGATAGTACCCCATAGTCAGACATTTTCCAAAATTTTAGAAGTTGCTGATATTTAAAAATATTTTATTGCATATCAAATTCGATCCCTGCTCTTCCAAAACTAATAATACTTTAAAAAGAGATAAAATCCATTCAAAACTTAAGGGTGATTTATCTTAGACATCCTGTATACCGTACACTTACGAGTAGGTATGTAATATGTTTATGTATTTGGTACATTATTTTTTTTCCATTGTGAACTATTAATTTAAGGAGATAAGAAAGATAGGTAGATGTAAGATTTATTAATCATCGAATTTTGGATGAGTAGTTTATGAGTTATATACTAGTATATAAAGTTTTTGGTGAGCAGTCCCGCAAAATGTTAGTTCACTACTTCACTAATAAAAACGTTAGATACTTAAATAATAAACTACTTGTCCGAAATTTGATTTTCGATCGAAATACCTACTTCAAAATATATACTAATAAGGTATTAAAAATGTATCTTGTCATTATAAAAAGTGTAAACGACTTGAAAACGATAACATAAAAACGTAATAAGGAATATATTTTATTAGCCGTTTCAAAAAAACTTAAAACTATTGCTTTCAAAAACATTAATGTCCTACGTTAAATAGATCACTCGGCTTATTTTTATTCTCAGGCCTTTCGTCTTGTAGACTCATTCGGTTAAAATATTATTTTCAAAGACTTTGGTACCGAATTGAGTCTCCAATAACTAATATGTGTCATATTAGACACATACTCGACTTCTGTTATAATTAATGTATAGATATTTTCTCGACGAAAGAGCAAAATATAACGTTTAACATTGATGATGTTCTTTAGCTGTAACCGGCGAGTATACGCCATACTATTATATTGGAATCACGTAAAATGTAAATTATTATTATATCATAATAGACAACTATTATGATATAATATAATAAGTGATAGTTATGTATACAATTCGTATATAACATAATATTATATTATATTATTATAGTTTATTGTACTCATATGCATACCTGTTGCGTGTTACATAATAGCGGTTCGAACTCCGTGTTTCCTACTCCGATTGATTTTGTTATGCATAAATATTTTTTTATTTTTTTTTCTTATAGGTACCTTTTAACGTTCACCGTCGAAAATTAAAGTGCGAAAAGTGGGTCATCGATGTAGTTACAGAGAGGTGGGACATTATTTTAATATTCACAATTATTACCTTTATGGAGATGAAAAATAATGTCATATTATTTTGGGTATATCTACAAGATGATTCAATTAATACGTGTCTACAGTGTAGACACTATAATATACAAGCATTATTGAAGCAAACATTTTTAACCTTTTTTGAAAATATTTTTTTTTATCATAGTTTTATTTTATTGCTAATCAACATTTTTTTGAAAACAAGTTTTGATTTTTATGAATATTAATTCCCATGAATTGATTCTTATCAAACAAACGTGTAAACGGTTTTGAGAGTACTTGAGGCTCTAATAGCCATAAAAATGCATGCATTTATGCCAGAAAAATTACTATATTATATGCTCTAATAATATGCAAAAATGCTTAAATATTTTGTTTCCTCCTTTTTTTTTTTATTAATTTAGAAAATCTACAATCTGTATAATTGTTTCCTCCTTAAAAAACAAAAAAAATCAAAAAACTAACATGTATATTTCATTAATTATGAAATCATATTGTAATTATGATATATAAGAAGTTATTAAACTCTTACCCAAATTAAAATTGAATGTGCGACTAAAATATTTCGAATATTTTCGAATGTAAATGAGTGACGGTTTATCGTTCAGCAACACATTATTTGATAAATTATAAAATAATATTTAATTATTTTAATCCACGGTTTTTTCCAATTTCTAGAAAATGAATTTTAGATATTGTATAATGTGGGCAAATACACTTAAAACACAAATATAACAAAATCTACGGAATAGTCAAATATACTAAATAAAAAAAAATTTCCTCAAACTCCTATAGTATTATTAAACAAGTTTCGATATCACAGAGTTATGTTTAGAATGAAAAACATCCAAACTCATACAAGTCCCTATATAGGTCTATATAATATAACTCTATTGACCGGGTAACCACGTTAACCAGTCAACGTTAATCACGCTAACGAACGCCCGGCCCCGAACACTGTGCAATATTATATAATATTACATCTCTGTGTCTCATAATATTTTAATGGTTTCCGGTCGTCCGTTTAGAAACGTCTCTCGGTGCGTCCGAAACGCACGTCTCGCCTGCAAAGTCGGGACCGCTGAGGAAAGTTTTCCTGCGCGACAACACACACATAATATTATTATTATTATGAATATAATATTATATTATTATAATAATGTACCGCCGCCAAGAGGTCTCTCGTATAGTCGGCGGAAGTAACGCGAAACGTGACGGGAATCGTCGAACGAAACCCCATTTACAAAATATATACCGGCTGACTCTTTTGTCATCGAACACTCATTGTTTCAAAATGTATAAATTTTTTTGAAAAAAAGTCTAGTCGTAAAAAAGAACATTTAAAAAAAAAATACTATATATTATTTTTTAATATATTTAATTCTTATAAATTTCTGTATGTTTTTACTTTTTTGAATTACAATATGCAGTTCTAATTTCATCTCCGAAAGCAGAATATTTCTTTGAATTATTTGATACATAGAAATCGAATTCAGGACGAGTAGTTTATGAGTTATAATTAAAATTAGATGATAAAGCTTAGATGAATGGAGTGGATTGGTCAGTGGTTACCCCGAAAAATGTTGGTTTACTATTCTCCTCCCATCAAAACTTTAAAATACTTTAACTCATAATAAATATTCTGCTTTCATTTCACATTTAAACTGTATGTTGTAATTAAAAAAAGTAAAAACTTAAAAAAATCATATGGGTAAAAAATATTTAATAAAAACGTTATTTTGTAACGACTAGAAACCATGTATAAAAAATATATTAAAAAACGTTAATACTTCTTGAATAATTATCGTCCTACTTTAAATTAATTACCCGGTACCTAATATAATATTATCATATGAGGTATGTATAAATTTCACGACGAATAATCTGGCGGATAATGATGGATAATCCGGTGATAATAATAATGTACGTATTCGGTACGTGGACATCGAAGACACTAAGACATTTTTTTAACCCGAATAAAAAATATATACAAAATCAGTAACCCAAAAGTTTACTTTTAAATTTACTAGCAGGAACATAATATAATATAAAATGTTATGGGCTTGCGCAAGGGGCAGCAGATTCAGCATATTTTGATGCCCTTGGACTTTTCCCTCCAAATATTTAATTTAGTGCCACAGTATATTTTACTTTCATAGTATTATTATATTTACACGAATTATATAGGTACGAAATATACATATTATTACTATCATAGTTCATTATACCTAATATTAAAAATAATTTTTATATTATATATTAATGATAAAAAAAAACAAATTTCGTATTTTATTGTACGCCATGAACTAGAGGTGCGTGACGCTGGCACCCGCAAGTTTGAATTTCAACTCAAAAACCACATCAGTAATTGTTATACAATTTGTACAAATTTGTAACCCCAATTCCAAAATTTGTACACCCCCCAGTCGCCCGTAAAATCCAAAAACAATTTCCGGGTGCCAGCATCACGTGACGCTGGCACCCGGATTTCGATGTATTTGGCCTATCGACCCAAAAACCACATCAGTAATTGTTATACAATTTGTACAAATTTGTAACCCCAATTCCAAAATTTGTACACCCCCCAGTCGCCCGTAAAATCCAAAAACAATTTCCGGGTGCCAGCATCACGTGACGCTGGCACCCGGATTTCGATGTATTTGGCCTATCGACCCAAAAACCACATCAGTAATTGTTATACAATTTGTACAAATTTGTAACCCCAATTACAAAATTTGTACACCCCCCGGGCGCCCGTAAAATCCAAAAACAATTTCCGGGTGCCAGCATCACGTGACGCTGGCACCCGGATTTCGTTGTATTTGGCCTATCGACCCAAAAACCACATAAGTAATTGTTATACAATTTTGTACAAATTTTTAACCCCAATTACAAAATTTGTACACCCCCCAGTCGCCCGTAAAATCCAAAAACAATTTCCGGGTGCCAGCATCACGTGACGCGAATATATAGAAATAATGCTTAGATTTTCAACTTCTGTATCTTGTTCGATGGGAAAGTGAATATTGTTGGTGCATTGGGCAGGTCAAAATTCCCAATAGCTTTCAAAAGCGAGGGGAAAAACAGCATAAAAATTAAGGAAAAATGGGAATTTTTACGGAAAAATGGTTTTCCACAAAATTGATATTGGTTTTTGGTCTAACTCTAAAACAAATGAAATTTTCACTGGTCGTTTATATTTGCATTTTCTATACACGATAAAATGTTGAAAATATTTTGACTGTTTTTGGGCTGTTTACTTTTTTTTTCTATAAATATCAATAAAATTGTATTTGTTGGGTAAAAAAGCGTGAACATTTAATGCAACGCTCCTGATATATTGTTACAATAGCAGTTTAAAAACACATGTGCACAATTTTTTTTTATAAGCATTTAAAGTTCAAATTTTGACAAAATTTAATAGTTATTTTGTAGTTAAAAATTTATAAAATGTTCAACTATTATAATAGTTATATATTAGCTAAGGATTGAACATTTAAAACAGGGTTCCACGTAAATAGGTAAATGTTATATTTAAGATATACCTAGGTAGGTACCTACATATTAAATATAATTTTTGCATAAAAATAAGAAAGATGGTAAAAGTTATAGGTAGGTACCTATTTAATTATAATTATATTATTCAGTACCTACATTTAATGGGCGCCCGGGAATTGGGCCACAATTCACCTTTTTTTACATAGGTATATAGTGATTGGGCCACCAAAATTTTATATTATTTTATTAAAGCTAGGCCCGGTAATTGGGCCACTAAAATTTTATATTTATAATAGGAAGACCCAGTGATTGGGCCACTATTACATTTTAAATTGTAATAAAATAATATTGAAGTCAGATGGTTTGGTTAGGATGTCAGAGCACTATTTGTTTACTCTAAGATTACTTAAAATCATAAAAAAAAGTATTCTGCGTAAATGCGTTTTGTCTATGTTGCGCGTATACATATTTTTATATAAATTGATACAATTCCTAATACTGCAGCGCACACGAAACTACTCGAAGCGACTGCGTATGCCTTATCAAAAGGTAATAAGTTATACAATATCTTATGATGTAGAATTATCAATTGTCATCAAATGAAATGGATAAAAATAGTCATACGCGTATAGTGTGCAAAGATTATGAAACATTGTAAATTGTGATCGTTTATAGTTGATTAGCAAACTATACGATCGACATCTAGTAGTACACGCGTGGTTCGTACTTCGTAATATAAAGTAGGTGCAATGGAAGTGTTAATGTCCGAAAGAGGAAAAAAATTATTAATTTTTAATAATTATAAATTTTCTTTTGCTCATGAGAGTCAATGTGGCAAAACTCGTTGGCGATGTGCCAAGAAAACATGTCCAGCCAAAATGTATACAATTTCAAATAATATACAAATGGGTACGTACATGGGTACATACTCGAACTACAAATGCCGTCGAGTCTTTTCATTCACATTTCAAAAATAATTTCTATATGTCACATCCAAATATACATAATTTTTTAAATGTTTTATTGCAACTTCAATCAGAAGTTTATATTAAGATTAAAAGTATAGGAACAATAAAAACAAGAAAAGGAACTTTAGTTCGACAAAATTTTATTCTTAATGAAATTAAAAAATATGAAGAAGGGGAAAAAACCCGATTTGAATAATATGTACAATCTGTATCATGATATTTAATAAAAAAAATTATTATATTAGAAAAAAATTATTTATATAATATTTATATATTTATTTATATTAAAATGAGTATTGGCATTATTTATAAAAATTATTTATTATTATTTATTATTGGACTGACTTTATAGATCGAAATGTCTTGTATTATATTTTTATGTACCTATTAGAAAATGTTTTTTCATATTATTTATTTTTTGACTAACTTTATGGTCCTTATATTATATTTGTAAAATGAGTATTAGCATTCTTTATAAAAATTATTTCATATTTGACTAATTTTATGGACCTTGTTGTATATTAAATTAGTTAAATCTGCAGGGGCGCATTAAGGGTTCACATATGGGGGGCAAAATTATTTTGCGCCCCTGGTGTATTTTATGAATATTAATGAAAGTATAAAAAACTTAAAAAAAATTTCCTCGCTGCGCTCGAAAAATTAAGTTAGTACCTTACATTTCATACAGTTATTATACCTACATAGATATCTTATTAAATTAATTACTAAATATCTATTTGGAACTTGGAATAATAATCCTTTCTTTTAAAATAGTACTGGTAATTGGAATATTTATTATGTAAAATGTTTATATTTCATTAACTAATAAATACCTCCTAGTAAGCAACACCTATATTTTTAGTCATTTATGGAGTACCTACCTATGTATATTAAGCATTGACTTATAATAATAAATATATCTTTATTCTTTATTAACAATAAAATATTATTACATATTATAAAACTATTTAAATGACAAATATGGAACAATACTAATTAAAATATTTTCTTATTTTTTTGTTCACAAACTCTTTTATAATACTTGACCAATCAATACTTCTAATCATCTCATTTTCTATTGACAGCCATAGGCGCACATTGGGTGTGAATTCAGGGGGTGCTGGGATAATTTATGGTTCACACCTCCTAATCCTAATATTTCTGCATTGCATTAGATTTAATTTGTATAGTGTATACAATAATTTCTAAAGTGCAATGTATCAAATAGTCTGTATGATTGTAAAGAAGACGCTAGGTACGCTAGGTACACCCACATGTGTTGTCTCCGTATTACAGACGTAGGTACAACGTAGGCAAAACTGTTTTGCACGGGTATAAAAAACATTCAGGCTCTACTCTAAGCTAAGAAACTAAATGTTCACACTATAAAAAATGAGAAAATTTACTCTGTAACTTTGTTTTTATATTTCCGATATCAAAACCAAAATAAAAGTTATTTAAGTTTGATAAACAAAAAAGGTGCTCTGCTGTACAGTAGGGTACAAGTGGGTCCCTGTATAATCGATGGTATTAAATTTGAATTCAATGATATACTAACATCATTGTATAAGAAAAACGATTCTGAGCGAAGACGGTTAGTCAGCCTATGATATTACTAAGTATATTTGATGATACTAAGGTGAATAAAGCAATTTATATATAACCTATTTACGTAGAATCTTATTTTAAATTTTCAATCATTAGCTATAAAAGTTGAACATTTTATAAATTTTTAACTATAAAATTATTATTAAATTTTAAATGTGATAAATTTTGTCAAAATTTGAATTTTAAATAATTATTAAAAAAAATTGTGCCTATGTATTTTTAATATTTTTCAAGTGTTATTGTAACAATATATCAGGAGCTTTGCATTAAATTTTCAAGCTTTTTTACCATACAAATAAAATTTTATTGATATGAATAGAAAAAAAAATTAAAATATTGAAAACTGAAAATGTCCGTAAATAGCTCAAAAAGAATCAAAATATTTTCAAAACTATATGGTGTATAGAAAATGCTAATATAAAAATTTAGTAAAATTTTCAAGTATCTACAGTCATTCGTTTTTTAATTACAACAAAATTAGAAAATCGTTACACGAGAAATCGAGTGAATATCAAATGTTGTAAAAATATGAATTTCAAACGTTCATAAAAATTTAATTTGAGATTCTTGTAGACATTTTTTTTTTTTTGATAAAGGTAGACAAACTTATGAGGAATCTTGCATTACATTTTCATATCTTAGATTTAAAAAGAAAATTTTTTATGAATTTCTAACTCGAAATAATTTGCAAATTTTCTTCATTTTCACGTATTTTGTCAATATTTGGAATTTAAATGCTTATAACAATTTGACCCCCCCAAAGTACCAACTAGATTCACTTTCCTATCAGAAAAGATACTGTTGAAGAAAATCCAAGCACTTTTACTGCCCTAAAAGATGATGACGGACAAAAAAAAAATGAATTCGTGAATTCGTAAACAGTTGTCAATATTTGTAATGAAAAGAAAAATTCCGAAACAATAAACCACGATAGTTTATAAATGATTGGTGAAATACTGAAATAAACTGAGGGTGCTAGTTTGAAGCTTGCATATAAATGCCCATCTCATACTATGACATAATTTTATATACATAATTTATAACGTTTAATAGTACATTAGTATGATAGTTCTAATTATTATTAGTTGTTTCTTAAACCCGAGTTTTCCATTATGTCATACAATTTGTATGTTTTCTTTTTGACTCTGAGATACAAAAAAAAAAAAATTACAAAAATGTACCGCCCCCAAAAAACTTCCGCCCGGGGCAAATGCCCCTTTTGCCCCCCCCCCTTAATGCGCCCCTGTAAATCTGTATGGAAGTATTTAAAAAAAAATATTAATTATTTGACGAATTGTATTTTTATATGTTAAAACAATAATAATTAGTTAATAAACATTATTATATATTCGTATTAATAGTATATTTGTGTGCTATACTTTTATGGCCCAATCTCCGGGTACACTTTAAAAATATAGATTTAATTTGCGGCCCAATCTCCGGGTAGTAAAATGTAAACAAATATTTTATTCGAATCAGGTAGGTAGTTAAAATGTGGATCAATTAACGGGCGCCCCATTTAATAACATTAATTTAAAACAAAAAACATAAGATAGTAGGAATGCAATAAGAGGTTTAATTACGATTATAAATCGTTTTTGGATTTTACGGGGGACTGGGGGGTGTACAAATTTTGGAATTGTAGTTAAAAATTTGTACAAATTATATAACAATTACTTATGTGGTTTTTGGGTCGATAGGCCAAATACATCGAAATCCTGGTGCCAGCGTCACGTGATGCTGGCACCCGGAAATTGTTTTTGGATTTTACGGGTGACTGGGGGGTGTACAAATTTTAGAATTGGGGTTACAAATTTGTACAAATTGTATAACAATTACTGATGTGGTTTTTGGGTCGATAGGCCAAATACAACGAAATCCGGGTGCCAGCGTCACGTGACGCTGGCACCCGGAAATTGTTTTTGGATTTTACGGGCGACGGGGGGTGTACAAATTTTGGAATTGGGGTTACAAATTTGTACAAATTGTATAACAATTACTGATGTGGTTTTTGAGTTGAAATTCAAACTTGCGGGTGCCAGCGTCACGCACCTTATGTATATCATTTTAAAAAGTTGCATTATGTTAAAAATTACATGATTTATAAACCATGGAAGCTTAACCATACGGTACTGCCCCGCCTTCTTATACATCAAATAAAATAAATAATTACCAAACAAATAGTTAATGAATGTAGGTACCTATCTTTTAAAAGAATATCATATATATTGTATTATCCTGATATAAAACAAAACAATATTATTGTTAATTTTTGAATATTATTTATTATAATATATACATTTTTTAATGAAAAGTATTCTTATATTATATAAGTATAATAATATATTTGTAATTAAATATTAATAATGTACCTAATAATTACACTAATTACGTTTTAAAAATGCCATGTGATTGTCGGTTGTATTGTAGTCTGGGGGTTATTTTTCCTCGAGTCAGGGATTTTTTTCAGGAGATTTTTATTCCACTATTACCTATCTCTATATGTTATAGTAAGTTCAGTGCATAGGTACAGTGGTGGACTGGCCCAGGTGGAGAGTGGGAGAAATCCACCGGGGCCGCTGTCGTAAGAGGCCCCTTCTTTGTGGTGCACTTTTTATAAAAATATATTATATTATAATTTTATATTCGATTACTAAATTAACAATAATAGATAATAACACACAAAATACACAATCCTGGGGACAGAGGAGCGGATATTTCTTCATAGTTTATCAGCATATAATGAAAATAATTTTTCCTGACCCGCGCGACGCACCAAATCATAATATTATTATAAGAAGTCATGTAATTAGAAATAAAGAAATTCCCGTAGGCCGCTGCCCGTCGACCAATATTGTTTTGTTTAAGCAATTTATACTGTGTTATCTTTATCGTAAATACTCAATGGTTATTCGTTATTTAATTGAAAACATTGAACGAATAAATAGTTAGCAAGTGAAGTTAACAATCAATTAAAAACACACTTTTCTAAAAAAACAAAAAAATAATGAAAAAGGTGGACAAGTGGGTGTCGCTCTGCTGTACAGTAGGTTACAAGTGGGTCACTGTATAATGGATGGTATTAAATTTGAATTCAATGATATAATATCATTGTATAAGAAAAACGATTCTGAGCGGTGATGGTATGTCAGTCTATGTATAAGGCATATTATATACATATCTATGGTATTAAACAAAAAATTGACCTATAATAAATTCCAAATTAATCATATCACAATATCCATTAGATACTTATAACGCGTTATACATCAACAAAAACCGTGATACTATCATAGATATATAATAGTACACTTTAGAAGTTTCAAGTACCCACGAATAGTATTATTCAATCACAACAAAATAACTAAAATCGTAATTCTTGGTTTAAATATGAAATTTTGTCTAAACTTGAAATTAAAATGTCTGTAAAAAATAAATGTGTTTATATATTTTTAGATTTTTTGGTTACAGTATGAATTATTTAAGAGAATCTTTGTTTTAAATTTTCAACTCTTAGTTATAAAAACTGAACATTTTATAATTTTTTAATTCCAACGATTGATTATTTTCGAGATTTTGATAATTTTGTCAAAATTCAAACTTTAAATGCTTATAAAAAAAAATCGTGCCTATGTATTTTTAAAATTTTTCAACTGATATTGTAACAATATATAAGAAAGCTTGTATTCAATTTTCAGACTTTTTGGCCCACCAAATAAAATTTTATTGACAATTATAAAAAAAAACTAAAAAAATTGAAAACTGAAAATGTCCGTAAACAGCTCAAAAAGAGTCAAAATATTTTCAAAATTGTATGGTGTATAGGAAATGCTAATATAAACATTCAGTGAAATTTTCATATATCTATAGTTATTCGTTTATGAATTACAACAAAATAAGGAAATCGCTACATGAGAAATCGAGTGAACATCCAATGTTGTAAAAATTTGAATTTCAATCGCTCATAAAAATTTAATTTGACTGTCCGGTAGAGATTTTTTTATTGATAAAGGTAGACAAACTTATGAGTAATCTTGTATTACATTTTCAAATCTTAGATTTAAACAGAAAAATTTTTGCGAATTTTTAACTCAAAATAATTTGCTAATTTTCGTGATTTTTCCATATTTTGTCAATTTTTGAACTTTAAATGCTTATAAAAAAAAACTGTGACTAACGATTTTTAATATTTTTCATTTGCCTTTGAAACAATATACTAGGAGTCTTCTATTAAATTTTCAAGTTTTTTTAACCAACAAATAAAATTTTATTGATATTTCTAGAAAAATAACTAAAAAAAAATGAAAAATAAAAAGGCCCTAAACAGTTCAAAATAAATCAAAATATTTTGAAAATGTTATCGTGTATAGAAAATGCAAATATAAACAACCAGTGAAAATTTCATGTATCTACGGTCATTTGTTTTAAAGTTACACCAAAAACCAAATTCGATTTTTTGGAAAATTGATTTTGCGTAAAAATTCCCGTTTTTCCTTAATTTTTATGTTGTTTTTTCCCGGCGCTTGTGAAAACTACTGGAAAATGTTTACTTTTGACCCCCCAAAGTACCAACTAGATTCACTTTCCTATCAGAAAAGGTACTATTGAAGAAAATCGAAACACTTTTACTGTCCCAAAACGTGATGACAGACACAAAAAAAAATATAAAAATATAAAAATATAAAAAAAAACACACGTCACACATCATTGTAAAACCAATACATTCATCGCTCCGTTCATAATCTAAAATTTAAAAGTGTGTGGTGCATCATACAAAACATTTAAAGCAGAGCTAAGTCTCACATACACTTCTTTGTTCAATCCTGTTTATAAGATAGTGACTGGGAGTATAATATGTCAAGTGTAAGAGCGCTTCACACTTTTAAATTTTTCATTATTTTTTTGTTTTTTTAGAAAAGTGTGTTTTTAAAAAAAAATTTTTTAATTTTTTATTTTCTACTTTTTAGTTAAAAAATTTTTTTTACGGATTATTGTATTGTCATCCAAGACCAAGGTCTATACCAATTTTCAGAATTTTTCATCTTCAAAAAGTGCCTCAAATCGAGCGCGCAAGATTTGATTACAGACGGACGTGAAAGCGAACTTAAGAAAAGTGTTAAAAAATTGCGTGCCTATGTGTACCCTTAGCACTTCCAAAATATTAGCCTATGATAAGCGAGCGTCCACTGAAAAAAAAAACCACAATCATATTGATAAAAAGCTATGTTGAATTGAAAATAATCTTGTTGATATAGAGCCGACAAGATTATTGTATCAATTTGACAATTATATTGTTGCCGCTTGGAATAATGTTGATTCAATCAATAAACCTTGTTGATTTGACAATGTTCTTGTTGATATAGAGCCGACAATATTGTTTTATCAATTTGAAAATACTATTCTATAGCGAGCTGTACATTTTTTGATCAAAAAAAAAAATTGTGGGCCGCTCAAATCTTCTCCACCCGCGCCGAAGTACTCTCAATCGAATACCGAAGTATAGTTATTAGGTATACTGTACAATTATGTGTAATAATCTTACCAAATACAAAATAATTTATATCATACCGTCATAAATTGTTTCTTAAAAATAATACAAGCATACAGCTTATAATATTTACCATATTTATCAAAGGCAATATAAAAAAAAAGTTTGAATAATAATTAAATTGGTACTTAATTACATTTATTTCCAAAAAAAAAAATAAGAAATACAGTTTAATTTTTAAAGATTTGTTAATATTTTAGAAAAGAACTGAATAATATTTTGAGGGGGCTATTACAAGTTTTTTTTTGGGGGGAGGGGGGGCTAAGCCCCCAGCCCTCACCTAGTTGCGCTTATGCTTGGTTGGTGAAGATCGACGACTTATTATTTTATTTTCCATCTCTCATTGTATAGAAATACTCTTTTAAAGTATAATATGTCGAGTTCCGATTCCGAATGACATATTATGCAACCGTGCCACCGTGGTAATAGGTACTAGATATGAAAGACTTTTTGTTATACTTCCCGTGGCTACTAATATTAATTGAACCTCTATAATATTAAAACCTTAACCATCTCTTCATGTGTTATGTGTAATTGAAAAAAAACGCTTAGATCTTGGTTTTTGATTTTCTTCGTCTGAGACAAAACCAAACGCACTGTGATTATTACAATAACATATCAAACATTAAAGTCGAACCGAATATGTCGAGTAGTGAGTACCTTAATGATTATATATCATCAAATATATCTATTATTTTTTTTCATACTCTCCGGGCTTACATTAGAATGTTTAGATATTTTTTAATTTTTTTCAATAAAATGATGATCGCTCGACCTCGGCGTTCTAAATAGGCAATTTGGGTACATTAGTGTCGTGGGTGTACCTTTCTGTTATCATCGTGTTACATAATTTATTATGAGCATGTATTCAGTGTTTAATCCAGTGGCGGCCGGCGGGTAACTACCACGGCTGTCGGCTGTAGATAATTATCTATAGCCGTGGTAATGACTAAATAATAATAATTGATTTAAGTTATTCAGTGGTAATTAAATATTATTAGTAGGTACTTAGGTAACTGGAACTTTTAGTCACTATGTATAGATAATATTATGGTATATTATTATTTATACAAAATAATTTTCAAAATACGAATTTAAATACATTTTAAGCCTAAAGGTACTATTAATATTCTGAGAAGCTAAAAAAAAAATTGAAGGTATTTAATATTTATAAGATGAACCTATTTTTAAGTTATCTACTGAGGATGTATTGACTACAGTCTACAATATAAGAGTTAATAACAAGAAAATTTGTAAATCGGTAATATTATAATTTATATTATACCTGATGTAAGTATTGTAAGATGGGTTTTAATTGATTTGTCATTGGAAAACAAAAGTTCGACATACCTAAAGGCTAAAGATTACCTTTACCAATCGGCAATCACGATTTAAGATTATAAACCATTAACCCATTAGCGCCGAAATTTTTTTTTAAAATTTTTTTATTGGTCAAATTCCCAATGAGAAATTAGCTTCTAAAAATAGGTCTACCTATGTTGCCATATGGCAACGCACGGCGCTATCTAAATTTTAAGAATTAAATCATTAATAGTGATGGTGGTCAAAAATGTAGTTATAGGTATTTGTACCACGTATTAAATATTAATATAATATTGTACTGTAGGCGAGTTTCCACTATACTCTGTTCCAAAAGAGAACGGTCACTTTTCGAACATACAACTTACGGCTATGGCAGTGCAAAGGCCCAACATCCACCACCTTGCTAGCAGACGTTTCTCGAAGATGTTGACGATTGCCGGCTAGAAAAGGGGAGGGGAATTTTGGCCTTTGCACTGCCGCAGCCGTCAGTTGTTTACGCGAAAAGTGACCGTTCTCTTTTGGAACAGAGTATATACACGTTTGCCGTGTACACGAAAAATGTTCAGCTATGTCCATGGACCACGGACTAAGATATAATGGACTGGAAACGAGCAGCTTATCATGGCCACGAATGTATGTACAAGAGGCAAAGTGCGGGGGGTCGTTATCTGTTCTTGGAGTTCACAGCGCCCTCTGTATTTAACACGGACTAAGATACAAATTGTGTAGCCAAATAAAACCACCGGTAGCGCTGAAAACTTCAAGAACAGTATTCTTATCAGCTAAGTGACATCTTTTCGTGGCCGTCCCCCGATCCCCGCCGACCATGTCGTTTCCAGTCCATTATATCTTAGTCCGTGCCATGGACTGAGGCACTGAGGGTCGATTTCACCAACATAGTTAATCACGGTTAACGCTTAATCGACTGATAACAGATATTTAACCTGCCAAATTCGGCCGATTAAAACTCCGGTTAACTTTAAGATTAGTTCGTGGCTATGTCCAACAATACGGTATCGTGGTTAATCGTGTGGTAACTGAACCAAACCAATCAATCAAAGGATTTTTATCCACGTACACACGTACGTGTACAGTGGAGACCCGTGGTTTTAACTTTTTATACCGGTATAAAACCACAGAATAAAACAAAACTCGATTGCAAGTTACTACTGATAAGTGATATCTTGTGCCGACAACTCACAACCAAGAATTAAATAGTTAATGACCAATGTTGACAAGTCACCACGGGGTTACAGGACTTGAATGTCAGTCTCTGTTTTGAAAGTTTGAAACGTTATCAAAAATTATTCCAATATAATAATAATAGTCCTCATTCCTTTCATTTTGAAATTTTGCCTACACGCCTAAAATAATTAAATACTTTAGCGTTGTTTCTGAAAATATGGTGAGTGTACACATTTTTAAATTATAATACCACTTGACACTTGTTTTAGAACCTACCTTCTAAACATCAAATATATTACGTACTTATTTTATGTACTATTAGGAAAGTTCTATTCCAATTGAAATACATGCTCAAAAACTAAGCGAATGGCTAACAAGCAGAAAACACTGTAAAAAAGATTGGCATTCACACATACAACCCATAAGACAGAAAATCAATGTAGCTATACAAGATATGCCTGAAAACAATGAGATTGTACAATTGTTGTCTGGGGCATGTAAGTATTTAAATTACAATTTTTGTAAATCTTGGGTAAGTATTTATTTAAATTCTGTGAAATTTTTGTTTAGATATCAATTATTTCTATTGTAAACGTATAATTGAAATATTAAGAGAAACCGAAGCAGATACAAAAAATTTGTTTGGCTCATATGGATCGCAAAGGATGAAGGATTGGTTAGAAATCGAAAGGCTGTATTTAAAAGACAATGTTTACCTAGCTGAAGCTTGTGATCTTCTTGTACAAAACATCAAGTATCATATACCCTCGGTCAAGAAGCAAATAGCCAAATTACAGTCTGGACAAACTGTAAATTATTAAAATTATCTAAAACTTGATGATATTTTAATGTTTATAAGTAATAAGCTAATAATAGATTTTGTGTAGGATTGTGATAAAAAGATTGAAGATTACACTAAATCTATTCAAACATGTAAAAAAGATTTGGAAACAATGCGAAAACAGTTCTCCATAGTTGGTGACGATAACAGTTTTAAGCGCACACTTATAGGACGGTTATGTGAACTTCAAAAAGTTTATGATGATGTTATGGAACATATAAAAAATTTAAAGAAAGCCAATACATATTTTTCTTTATTTGTAGTAAATATTCTAGGTTCAGACATTAATTTATCGATGCTTCAATATATTTTGAGTAATTATTGTTTTTTTATTCAATTATTTGATTGTGATATTTAAAATAGTAAATATTTTCAGACAATGGCAATACTACCTATTACGAATATCTTTATGGGGAAAAACCAAGTAAAATAGAAGAGTCTGTACTAACAATTGAAGAAGATATTAAAGTATGTCATTTCGTGTTTGGGTATATTCAGAACAAATAAGAAAATATAATTTAATGAGTATTTAATTTAAAGGACAACACTGCCGATGAAGAAATTGATTGGGGTGACTTGGAGAACCCATCTGAAGTATGTAATCTGTCTAAAATAATTTTGTTTTCACTTTTTAGAGAAAATATTTGCATTTTGTTTACGTGTAGGACATTGATTATGGTATTTCTCTGGAAGAAAGTGGAATAGAAGTTGAAAATCTACAAACTGATGGTAGTATTGCCAGAGGCAATGAGGCTTTGACTTTATTAGATAATTTTCAGACAAGAAATGAATTTATGAATGATATTTTAGAAGTGAGATACCAAACTATAACATTTTTAATTTTTATCATGTAATAGAGTTATATTGTTACCATCTTATTTTAGTTAGAATCATTTTTAAGTATGCGATTGCTTGAATTATCAAATGAAACAAATTCTGCATTGTCAGTCCATTCCGATGAAGAAATCAATGAATCTAAACCTGAGATAGCGTCCATGTTGGATATTATAAAAGTAATCAAACAAAAGCTTAATGATCCAGTTGTCCAACATTTACAGCAAATTAAACATTCACCAAGGTAAATTCAGTATAATGTCAGGAATGTATTTAGTGGGTAGGGAGCAACAAGTGGCTATTTTTTTTTTTATACATTTTCATTGTTTTAAATTTTAATCTTGGTAACGTCATTGCTTAGTTCCTACAATTAAATCATGTTTTTATATTGTGTAATTATACTAGCATAAATGACTGCCATATAAAAAGTGATCTAACCTCCAACATGCCTAAATAAGATAATGAAATTAAATATACATTAAATAATGCCCATAGATAGCAAATTTCTAATTATAGTGCTGCATAATACTATTTTCCATATTTTATTATAATGTGTATCATTTTAATGTCATCAGATATCTAAATAAACTGGAGTCGATGTTTCTTCAAAAAGTCAGCAATATTGAGAAAATGATTAATTCTCAAATAGCAGTTACTAATAAAAAAAAGGAGTTAGCTGAAGAATATAATCAACTGGTTCCAAAATTGAAGTTAATACAACAAAAAAACAAGCAACTTATAACTGAAGTACTTTTAAAAATTAAATTATATTTTTTCTCAAACATTTTTGTATTACCACTTGATAATCTACTATAATAATTAATTAATGTATTATTCTATATATATTTATTTTAGATTGAATTTGATGTATCAAAGAAATATAAAAACCGTCCAGTGTACATAATCGGAACATCAATATTTGGATCTTCATAATAAATAAGTTAGTAAAACAACTGGAAGTTGTAGGGCGATGTGTGTTATATGGTTTGGCTATTTACATTATACAATTTGTAAAGACAAATTTAAATGGAAATTGTTTTGTTTTTGAAATTTTATTGTTCATAATAAAGTATTTTATATTTTACATGCCAATTACATTATTATAAATTTTGCTAAAATTCATACTTAGAAACATTAAATAAATATATACTCTATGTACTAAAATGAACAAGGGAAACACAAATAATGTTCACAAATATTTAATACACAGTATAAAAACAAAATATTGTGAACTACACAAATCTTTTCATCAAGATACATTGTTTTCAGGAAATAAAGGAGTTGAACAGCTAACACTTCATGATCCTCTGTAAAAAAAAAAAAAATTAAATATAATTGATATATCAAATTGTTTAACAATTAATATTATATTTTATATTACAAGATTGATAAATCTAATTAAAATAAATAATTATTTATATCAAATTGTCACTATTTTTCAAACATTCATTAAAATAAAACTATTCTTAGCTTTTTTCAATTTGCATTTTGTAGCCCAAATTACGTTAGGTGAATTATAATTAAAAAAAAATTTAATACATTGGTACAAATAAAAATGTAGTTCTACTTTATTGGTTATTCCAAACAATATGCAAGTATTTAACTGTTAAAATAATGAAAAAATCTTAATAGGAGCCTATCTAATTTATGTTTGTTTTTTATTACATTAGATATATTGCATATTAAGAGGAAGTGATGTAAGCATGTGTTATCTTCATCTTTCTAACGTACACATACCTAATAAATTTAAATTCAGTGGAATCGAGTTTATGTTGTTACTTGTTAGTTTAAATATTACAGCAAATTGGACTATCAAACTTAAAGGTACGAATATTAATTGTGTTCTATCTTTGGAGTTTGTTATAAATTTAATATTATTGAGTTATCAGCATTTTTTAATGTTTTTCATATTATACTTATAAGTAGCTTTAAAATTGTTTACTAATTAATAGTTAATACTGTAGAAGGTATTCATTATCTAAATAGATGACATTAAAAAGGCGAATCACGATATTGGGTTGTTGGTATTCGAGCTTTTATTAACTTTATATTAGAAAAACCCAGAATTATATAAAAATAACAGTCAACATTATTAATTTAAAGTAGAACTGTAGAAGTAGTACTTACACAATGATGTTGTTGATGGGTATGTGTATAAGTTTGACAAAGAAACCAATGAAACCCATAATGCAAAAACCTATGGCTGTAGCAATTGCAATTTTTTGAAACTCTGTATAACATCAAATGACGTAAATGAATAAGTGAAACTAAATGGAATACAAATCGCGTTTACCTTTTCTGTCGGGTTTAGTGCATCTTTTCACCAGCCTAACCGAGTCTTTGGAAAACTGGCGTCCGGGTTCCAATACTTTTGTTACTTGATCCATATTTTTTTTCTGTTGTTCTCTGTGAATGAAATAAAACCTCAGTTAGTAAAATGGATGCTATTACATTAGAGTTCAGTTTACTTGAGACTACGATGAGTGACGGTAGTGAAGGGTGTTCGAGAAGTGAAATGCGAATAAATGGTGTCGTTTCACAACAAGTTGGCAGCGTAATACGTGCAACGTTGATCGTTCAGCGTTCTCGTCACTTGCTGGGTATAACTAATTATTAGAGAGTTCAGAGTAGTCGTAGTGACACGTTTTGATTATTATTATCAATAACAGTGTACGTAAACATCAGATCGATGCAACGTCATCGGTTATGTTGGACTGTTGGAGCACCTAGGAACCAAGGTATACTGATAAGCAATTGGCCGTGAAACGTTCGTAACGTCCTTGGAGTGCGAATGAGGGCACTGGCAAGTCGACGTATCTACATCCTGGTACCTTCGGTATTTGAACCATAGATAATAAAGAAATGGATAGGAATTAGCTGGTGTCTACGAGGCCTCAAATTCATTCTAGAAATTTTGTAGACGTGAAAAAAAAGACGCTTGGATGTTTGGATAATGAGAAATAATTTTAGTAAAGTAGTAAATTATTTCTGTTGGTTTTGCGCACAGATATAGATAAGAAATTGAGGCCGTTTGTTTACACTGCTTACAGTTTTATATAGTGTGAATGTGTGATCAAATAAAGATCGTGAAATATTCCGTGACCCGTCCCTTCGAATTCCGGTGATGACGCCGTAGCGTTATTCTCATCAGTCGTGAACTTTGGTTTTCTAAATATGGCCACACTGGGTCATAATAATAATTATCACCATTCCGGAAACCTGTTCGACCGCCGGCGCCACCGCCGCCGCCGCCGCCGTCGGATAATAATAATGATGATTGATTGTCAATAAATAATTGACACCAGTGACCAGTGTCCACTGTCCAGTAGGTTGGCTGGTTTAGCTTCTGCTCTGTGTCTCCTGCCTTCCCTTTCGTGTTTACATGGTTTTCCCGAGCCGGAAAACAGATAAACACCTAAGGAGACCAAGTTACACGACTAGCATGCGCGGTGGCCTATAAACAATAATGGCTTTCCTGTGTCCCGTGAGAATACGCCGAGGCAAGAAGAAAAAAAGTATGATCAACACTTAACAGCAATACCTAACCCATCCTACCCTTCAATCGCCACCACTTGCAACAAAATAAATACTTTCCACTGAGGCCCTTAGGTTTATTTTTCTTGGTATACTCATTCAACAGTGTTTTAATTGCTGTTTGCAGGTGGTTCTACCAGCGACTTGGACAAAGAAGTGTTACGAGGAACCAACGCTAATGGACCGGTTCCTGGTATGGGGCGTATTACCGGCAGTGCCTCCATTGAGACGCTGGTGCGTGTCGGGATCGAGAAGGAAAATGGCTTGTCACCTGATAGTAAAATGGTTGTACTTCATGATTTCACACCGTGCGTTGATGATGAGCTAACTGTGAAACGAGGCCAGGTTAGAACCAACCATACAAAACAATTAGTATTATGACTTTTATTGTGCGTTAAATATAAATAATATTTGAGGACGACGACTACATTTTTAGACCATATTATAAGTTAAAAAGTGACAAGTTGATGAATGCTCAATAAACATTAAATTATTGTGTCTTTTTGATTTATGAAGTATTTAGGTAACGGTATCACAAATAATTGTAGGAAAGAAATACTTTTAGGATTATAAATTTTCCTGGATTTCACTAGTCAAAACTACATACTCATTTTAGATTTTGAACTATTATTCATTGAAGAATATTTTCAAGTTTAATAATGTTATGATAATATCATATTAATTTTATCAGTTATGTATTTATTTTATCAACAGTTAAAACTTTTTTTTTAACTCCAATTTTAGTGGAATGGTTTAGTTTTTTTAGGTGTACCGACTTATAAAAATGTGTATTCATAATGTTAATAACCATAATTAGTTTATAATGTTAATTACATTTTAGTTTTTTTAAATTATATTATGTACTATTTACCTATTATGAACTTAACAATTCAAACTAAAATAACAAATAAGCATTTATGATTTTTTTTAGATTTAACTTAAAATATTATGTACATAAACGTCATTTTATATTTTTTCATCCTTCCTTTAAACAAAACTTATTAATTTTTAGGTCGTCAACATCCTATACCGAGAGAATGACTGGGTATATGTAATTGCGGAGGACAGTCGTCAAGAAGGTTTTATACCTCATTCGTATTGTACACCTTATAATTCACAACTTGGTGAAATAGCTTTAAATAATGTTAAAAAGAAATTACCACGTGCACCAGCTGCTACGCCAACTGAAACTGTTGTTGAAGTTGAAATCAATGAGCAACAAAAACATGGTCTGTATGATTAGTTAGAATTTAAAATATGGGATATAAAACATAATCTATTATTAACATACTTATTTAATTATATTATTAGGTAATTGTGGTGATTTATCTGATTGTGAAAGTTTTGGCAATAAAACTCAAGATCACAAAAATCAAAACAAACAGAACATTAGTAGCTCTAGAGCTTCATTATTAAGTGCGTCTTCACATCCTGAGATTCGACCATTTTTTAAAGTAAATTTTAAATAAAATAGAAAATAGTCTTTGATCATTTAAAATTGAGGGGGGCTAAGAAAACAATATTTTGTAACATAGTATTTACTAGTATACAAGAATTAATTTTTTATAATTAATTTTAATCTGACATACTCTATTTGACAAATACTTAGGACCCTGCTGGGCGTTACATTGTATTATACACTTTCATAGCAAGAGATGAGAATGATGTAAGTGTGGAGAGAGGAGAATTTGTGACTGTATTAAACAGAGAAGACCCTGATTGGTATTGGATTATTCGCAGTGATGGACAGGAAGGTTTTGTTCCTAGTGGATTTGTATATCCAGCTGATATAATACAAGGTACATAATATTAAATTAATAATGTTAATAAATTATAATACATTGTATTGTAATATTATTATAGCAACTATTGATGTTTTGTACAGGGCATATAAATCAAATGAGTAATAATCAGTGTGCTGGTACTACTAATACTGGTCTACCTCCGGTTACACGTGCACGCCCACGCAAAAACTCTTGTGTGGCTGATGACGATCCAGCAATTCATGGTACTGAAATGGTAATGCTTTATGATTATAAGGTATGTTTTATTCATTTATTTTTAAGCTTTAACTTTTTGCACAATTCTTATCGATTAGTTAATTTGTTATAGCCTCAAGCCCCAGATGATCTGTCAGTTAAGCGTGGTGAATGGATATATGCAGATCTTGACAATCAAATGGTCGAAGGGTGGTTATGGACTTATGCTCCTAAAACGAGAAAATACGGTTTCATACCTAAAGCATACGCTCATCCACCTGCTATGACCAGTTTGTGAATATATTACAGCTGATATTGTTGGATCATTATTCATTACTATAAAAAAGAATTATTTTAAGTATTAAATAAGTACTCTAACCCGATAATATGTAAGCTGAACATAACTCCTTTATTTCTGTTTACTATTCTTCTTATACCTTCGATGATCTTTCAAAACCAATAATTGTGATATTTTGTAGGATAATGGGATTGGTAATGATAAAATATTTAGACAAATTAATATAGTTTTATAATAACAATAGAATACTTATATTGTTGTAATAGTATTATTATAAATTATGAATCTAATCTGTTTTCACCCTTATAAATTATTAGTTATTGTTTGGAAGAATCAAAATAAGATTTTGAATTTATCTGTAAAAATGTTATGTATAAAACTAAAGTTATTTAAAATACAGTTAACCTTATCTTAATGAATAACTCTCAAAGAAATCTTAACTTCTTGCCAAGAATATTTAAATAAGCACTGACTGTTACTTATAAAATAAGTAGGAGATTAGGGGGATGGCTGATTAGTAATATCCACCAAAGTTAACTGCCTTTTAATTGAAATTATTCATGATTAGATACATATATATATTATGGTGGTCGAAGTTAAAGGATGAAATATGTCAACTAACATAAGGTTAGAATTGTGCTAATCTATCCTAATGACAGTGTAAGAGATTTTTTGAATTCTTCTTGTTATTTAGGTTGACAAGATTTGAGATGTTAAGATTTTTCTGTGTCTAAAAATACATTATAAATTTAAATGAACTTTGATTAAAAAATGTAAAATGTCTTTAAGTACCAAAACAAAAGTTGTATCTGTATGTTTTTCATTTTCATAGTCTATGATAGTTATTTTAAATGTTAACATGTTTTTAGAGAAACTATTGTTTAAACGAGATAGTGCATACTTTATACATTTTTTCATATTGGTGTTACACTTTTGATGAAAAAAAGAATGAGAGTCAAAAACAGTATATTATTACCTGAGTTGTATAAAAAATATTTATGTGATATTTAATTGTTGAATCAAAATTAAGGAAAGCAAGTATCAAAGTAATAACAATTTATGTTTTAATTAATTGTATTTTTGTGCAACCAGATATTAAATTATATCAAACTTGATACTTTTTTACTTTATTAAAAATATAATAATATAATATATTTTTAGTTTGAATATGGGTAAACCAATGAATATAATGTTTTTGTATATATTCAGTATTGGTTACTTGAAACATTTATTGTATTGACCCATTCTTAGAGTTAATAGATATAAGTTATTTCATGTTATATATTATATAAAACTAGATATTATAATATGACTAAGCAATTATGTATTTCTTTATTGTTTGTTTTGTGTCAATTATCTGGTTAAAAGTGTTTTAAACTCTTTTTTGGTTGAATATGAAAATATTCAACCAAAATTAAATGTATCTGTGATGATTTATAGTCCACAACTGGATAGACAATTTTATAAGAAAATAACAGTAACTTTTAGTTGAAAAATAGTGGTTAATATGTTCAAATCCGTCCATTTTGAAGTTGTGCCATACTGCCATTGTACTTTAATTAGTTTTATAAGACTGTATTTCTTTAAATCACTTTTATATTACATTATATTTTAATCCATATTAAATGTATACAGTAAAATATATTATTAACATTTATTTTATATTTTACAATGAATTTTAGGAATGAAAGTATTTTATATATTTATTTTATTATTAAGTGATAACAATTATTCTGGTTGTCAAACTCAAAAACAATGTAAAAATTATTTGTACATATTGTTTTAACTGACAAATAGTGTTATGAACATCATAATTAGTTGGCGATGTTAAGTAGTAAATTGTAACTGTTCATATGGTTTGGTGATTTAAATAATTGGATGTTACAATTAGCTGTAAATGTACAGCGTTCCTCATTTATGCATTGACATCTTGGCAGATAAGTTGTGTTTTTTAAAATTATAATTGAATTTATCTTTTATAAAAAAATTACAAGAATATATTATGCAATTTTTATTAAAAATATGTGTCTTATCAATTATCATAAGATATACAGTCAGTGAACTTCAATGTTTGTCCTCAAACAGAAACGTAGATAAATGTCAAGATTGGAAAAAAATGTCTGTACTCGTGGCCGATTTAGTGGGTAGGTCAATCGTCAATGATAAAGTCGAAACAAAATCTAACATGTTAACGCTGTTGATTCGTGCGGCATCGGGTGTTATCGGACATGGCACCAATGGTCTAAAAACTCTTATAGTAAACGGATTGGTACTTTTGACGAAAACTGTAAGTTATCATTATGCTGTATGGAATGACAATAATGTTTTGTTGTTTTGTATAAATATAAATATATTACGTATATTGTATAACCTTTATTTAGATTTTAACGGTTTCTGATTACGGAACAACCAATTACAGAGGTACTAGCCAAAAGACTAAGAGCTTTCCCGATGGCCGTCCGATCGACTGGATCATGAATAATCCATATGTATGAACAGTACACCTAATTATATTGTACAATAAAACTTACTATAGTCACTGTACCAGTATATTAGATCTCTTGTATTGCAGTAGAACTGGCCGATGGCGTAACTAGGGATGTATGTCGGATGCCCCCCCCCCCCAATCGACTCCCAAGTGGCCAAGTCGCTCAAATGGTTTCAAATTTTTGATTAAATTGGGTATAATTATTATAATGTAGATAAATACTTCGGAGTCTCACAGCTGGTCAGCTATTGGAAAATTTCATAATTTTAACACATTCAACGGTCTCCAGTTGCGCCTCTGTGTGTTGTGGGTATCTATACCTATTATTATTTTTTTCTCGATTTCAGATAAAATCGATGATGAATGATGCGACCGACGAAACGTTACCAGATCTATTGATCGAACAGTTGGCGTCGGGCATGCCATGTGTTCAGTTGCTGCTTTGTCGTTTGTCGCCAATCATACACTACATGCAACGTCGGGTAAAGGAGAGTAGGCGCGGTCGGTCCCAAGAATGGGTGGCGTGGAATGTGTCCGACTGGCAGCAAGTCAAAGGGAACGCGAAGCATTGCTCGGAAAAACATTACGACTGCTCGAAAATGATTAAACTGAATAATTCGTCCCGGTGATTCAAATCGTATGACATCGGCAGACGTTCATCCTGCTTACGTGGTGACATTTCTGTTCAAAATTCGTATTTAACAAAAGTATTATTTATCATATTAAAAAATAATAATATTCTATTGGATGTAGGTACTTATATAGTAATATACAAGTAGCGCCGAAATGTGAGGGGAGTGGGTCATTATTGTTTTGGGCAGAACATTTTAAATCAATTAATTATTTTATACTTAATTATAAAAGTAGCGGTTAATAGCTTTCAAGCTTTATCTATAATATTTCCGGTGAGGTGGCCGATATGGTGACGAAAATCTTAGATTTTAAAGCCCTTATAGGGCGTATTATTGTTATAGGCAGTGAATAAATGTGTACCTACACAATCCTGAATATGACATGGTGTAGGTATTGTTTTGTATCTGTGTACCTATATTCTATGTATAAGTATTTAGTACCTAGTACCTACACATAACAAAAATGTATTCAAGTCGTAATTTCACATTTTTTCATGGGATGCAAAACCAATATTGAAAATCTAAAGTAATACCGAAGTCATCGTAATTAACAAGTGTGTCAATAGGACGTGCAAACGTTGTTGCCTATATAGCTAAGCTAGTGGTTAGAACTTAGAATACGGGCTTCTATAGCTGGTACGCATATAGTTTTTGAATTAGCCATTAGGATAAATAATAATTGACAATTGTTATTATATTATAATATTAAACGAGCATTTATCAAAAACATCACGTAGATATGTGTTTGTGTGAAACAGTACGAGTTCATAATTATAATTTATTTATGAAGTTAATTCAATAATTAATGAAAAACTATTTTAATACCTATGAGCCTATTGCGCACTTTTATTTTTAGTTAATAGAATTATTTTTCAATCTTTTCTGTGGCGTTTTTTTGTTATTGTTTGTGATGTGATGGGGATTTAACTCAAACTTAAGATAGTAATTTTCTTCTGTCCATAGTATCTACCTTCTCTCTAAATCCAAATGGACTGAAGACTTAATATTTTATTTTATTATAAATGAATATTTTACTTTATAATATTTAAATGGCTTATTTGAAAATTCTAAAAACCAATAATTTTTAGTTATTATTTATTTATCAATTATGTATAGATGTATCGTATGGTGTATCTATATATAAATATTTATTTACCGTGTAACTGGATCTGCTGCACCGATATTTTATTGTAGCGGATAACACCATAACGGTATTATTGGGTGGGGTATGACTGTATGAGAATCCGGGTGGCAGGAAAAATGAAGCTTGTATGCGTTTGACATCAAGATAACATAATAATATATAATATAAAATTTGGCCTATTACGGGGGAGTGAGGACATATACGGATATACATATAGCCATATAGGTACCTAATGCGTCGTATGGTCGGCCGTATCCATTTTAATCCATTATCAAAATAAAAATTGTCACCATCTTATTTATTTCGATAGGTACCTATTATTTTCTGTCTAAAAATATTTGTGTGTATATACTTAAACATCAGATACAAAATAAATTAAAATTAAAAATAATTGTGATAAAATATAAATGTTTTACCTACTACTATAATTTAGAACTATATAATAAAATGAAATGAAAATATAATAAATACCTACCTACACAAATTATTGTGAAATATTTATTAATTACCTACCTATATAGCCTTTATAGGTTACCTAGGTATATTATTAATATTAGCAGTTTTTATTTATTTATTGAATAGCTGATATTAGCAGTGTTACCTATATAATATACAATAAACTTATATATAAGAATACAAATCAAATGATTTGTGTCAATGTATCATAACTTCATACACAATACAAATTACATCAAAAAATTTTAAGTTTAAAATAGATACTAATTTATTATTTTGTAATATAATGTACCTATGTGATTTTGCAGACAATTATTAAATTAATTGTGGTTAAGATTTGTACTATAATTATTATTATTATATTTGGACTAACTATTAGTCCATTTCTTTATAGGTAATCGTCCATATATAGCCAATCGGTGACATAACCAAGGACAATTATTATAAGTTACTAGTTAGGTTAAGAGTTCATAGTTAGGTCTGTCTAACATGTCAACAATTTATTTTTTTAAGAAGTTTAGAAAACATTGGATCGAATATATCCTCAAACAGTTTTTGTTATTATTTGAAAAATATTAATCGCAGAAACTTATATAAGAGGACGTTACCCATGCGTTTGTTGTCTTCGTCTTACAAACGTTGAAACGTGTAACATGTCAAATTTTCGTTCGCAAGTATTAATAATGTTTTATTAGTTTTTATATTAGAGTGAATACATATTATTAAACTTTTAAGTAAGAACATCTAAACATCATCTGTACCTAAGCATCGCGCATTCGCGCATCGGCGATGTTTTCGATATTTTAATTTTCAAGCAAGAAATGGGTATGTGAAATATCACAAATTAAAAACGTATAGGTATATATTGCTTGAATATTAAAATATGGAATAAAAGCCTACGCTTAACCACGGATAATGTTCTTACCTAAAAGTTTAATATTAGGTCAATTCTCTCTAATATCAAAACTAACAGCACACTAACACTACCTATTGAAATTGGTAGAATGCAAATTTGCTTTGTTGTACACAAGACGGGGACAACAAATATGCATTTTATAGAAACCTAACCTAACCCATGATTGTAGCGTTCTCTTAACACATTCTCATACTACTTAAATGATTTTTTTCTTAATACAATGAAATGTTTAGACAATTTTAAGCTAGATACCTAAGTATTTTACATTTTCTAATATAGGTACTTGTTTTTTCTATAAATGATTATCAGTACATTTTTGCTGATCAAAAAACTTGTAAATAATGTTAAACAAGATTCTTCATAAGTTTTACTCGTAGCAAACTTTAAAAATTCAAAAATACATAGCCACAAACATGCACATATATGAGTGGGGTTAGAAGGGCTTAGCATACTATGAGCCATTTTAATTTCTCCCTAAGGTATGTTACATAATTTTAATACTACACATTTATTTTTTAATATTATATAGCCATACTAGTTGACCGACCCCGTGCACTTAGTTGCCCTTAAAAAATTACAACCCTTTAAAAAACTGTGATTGTTCAAATCCTTTTGGGTGTAACTCGTAGCAGTAAGTGCAATTCAGCCACCCTGGTAGGCAATCCGACTACGTTGGATCGTGGACAATGTGCGACAGCATAATATATCAAGTAGATATGTAGGTATATCTAATATATAAAAATGTCGTGTGTTTGTTATTGAACTCCTCCGAAACGGCTTGACCGAAACTAAATAATGTTCCAATTATTATTTATGTTTATTATAAATTACAATAACATATATATATATATATATATAATAATAAAAATTGTAATAATAATAATTATTATATACATTCGTATATAATGTATATTATGTATAATGATAAATGTATATATTTTGTTATATAATAATAAGATTATTACAAATCTTTTAGATTCTGAGTGAAACGATGAATGTATTGATTTTACAATGATGTGTGTTTTAGATTCTGAGCGGAGCGATGAATGTATTGGTTTTACAATGATGTATGTTTTTTTTTTATATTTTTATTTATATTTTTATTTATATTTTTGTGTCTGTCATCACGTTTTAGGACAGTAAAAGTGCTTGGATTTTCTTCATCAGTAGCTTTTCTGGTAGGAAAGTGAATCTAGTTGGTACTTTGGGGGGTCAAAAGTATATATTTCCCAGTAGTTTTCACAAGCGCCGGGAAAAACAACATAAAAATTAAGGAAAAACGGGAATTTTTACGCAAAATTGGTTTTCCAAAAAATCGATTTTGGTTATTGGTGTAACTCTAAAAAAAATGAACGTATATACATGAAATTTTCACTGGTTGTTTATATTTGCATTTTCTATAAACGATAACATTTTCAAAATATTTTGATTTATTTTGAACTGTTTAGGGACATTTTCATTTTCCATTTTTTTTTAGTTTTTTTTCTAAAAATATCAATAAAATTTTATTTGTTGGTTGCGAAAGCTTGAAAATTTAATAGAAGGCTCCTAATATGTTGTTTCAAAGGCAGATGAAAAATATTAAAAATCCTTAGTCACAATTTTTTTTTATAAGCATTTAAAGTTCAAAAATTGACAAAAAAAGGAAAAATCACGAAAATTAGCAAATTATTTTGAGTTAAGAATTCGTAAAAATTTTTCTTTTTAAATCTAAGATTTGAAAATGAAGCACAAGATTCCTTATAAGATTATCTACCTTTATCAATAAAAAAATCTCTACCGGAATGTCAAATTAAATTTTTATGAGCGTTTGAAATTCAAATTTTTACAACATTGGATTTTCACTCGATTTCTCATGTAGCGATTTCCTTATTTTGTTGTAATTCAAAAACGAATAACTGTAGATACATGAAAATTTCACTGAATGTTTATATTAGCATTTCCTATACACCATACAATTTTGAAAATATTTTGACTCTTTTTGAGCTGTTTATGGACATTTACAGCTTTCAATTTTTTTTAGTTTTTTTTTCTATAAATATCAATAAAGTTTTATCTGTTGGGCCAAAAAGTGTAAAAATTTAATACAAGGCTCCTGATATATTGTTACAATATCAGTTGAAAAATATTAAAAATACATAGGCACGATTTTTTTTTTATAAGCATTTAAAGTTGGAATTTTGACAAAATTTATCAAAATCTCAAAAATTATCAATCGTTGGAATTAAAAAATTATAAAATGTTCAGTTTTTATAACTAAGAGTTGAAAATTTAAAACAAAGATTCTCTTAAATAATTCATACTGTAACCAAAATATCTAAAAAATATATAAACACACTTATTTTTTACAGACATTTTAATTTCAAATTTGGACGAAATTACATATTAAAAAACCTAGAATAACTATTTTAGTTATTTTGTTGTGATTGAATAATATTATTCGTGGGTACTTGAAACTTCTAAAGTGTACTATTATATATCTATGATAGTATCACGGTTTTTGTTTATGTATAACGCGTTATAAGTATCTAATGGATATTGTGATATGATTAATTTGGAATTTATTATAGGTCAATTATTGTTTAATACCATAAATATGTATATAATATGTCTGATACATAGACTGACATACCGTCACCGCTCAGAATCGTTTTTCTTATACAATGATATTATATCATTGAATTCAAATTTAATACCATCCATTATACAGTGACCCACTTGTAACCTACTGTACAGCAGAGCGACACCCACTTGCCCACCTTTTTTTTATTTATTTTTATTTTATTTTATTTTTTTTTTTTTGTGTGTCTGTCATCACGTTTTAGGACAGTAAAAGTGCTTGGATTTTCTTCATCAGTAGCTTTTCTGGTAGGAAAGTGAATCTAGTTGGTACTTTGGGGGGTCAAAAGTATATATTTCCCAGTAGTTTTCACAAGCGCCGGGAAAAACAACATAAAAATTAAGGAAAAACGGGAATTTTTACGCAAAATTGGTTTTCCAAAAAATCGATTTTGGTTTTTGGTGTAACTCTGAAACAAATGAACGTATATACATGAAATTTTCACTGGTTGTTTATATTTGCATTTTCTATACACGATATTTTCAAAATATTTTGATTTATTTTGAACTGTTTAGGGACATTTTCATTTTCCATTTTTTTTTTAGTTTATTTTCCAAAAATATCAATAAAATTTTATTTGTTGGTTGCGAAAGCTTGAAAATTTAATAGAAGGCTCCTAATATATTGTTTCAAAGGCAGAGATGAAAAATATTAAAAATCCTTAGTCACAATTTTTTTTTATAAGCATTTAAAGTTCAAAAATTGACAAAATATGGGAAAATCACGAAAATTAGCAAATTATTTTGAGTTAAGAATTCGTAAAAATTTTTGTTTTTAAATCTAAGATTTGAAAATTAAACACAAGATTCCTTATAAGTTTGTCTACCTTTATCAAAAGAAAAATGTCTATAAGAAAGTCAAATTAATGTTTTATGAGCGTTTAAAATTCAAATTTTTACAACATTGAATATTCACTCGATTTCCCATGTAGCGATTTCCTTATTTTGTTGTAATTCAAAAACAAATAACTGTAGATACATGAAAATTTCACTGAATGTTTATATTAGCATTTCCTATACACCATACAATTTTGAAAATATTTTGACTCTTTTTGAGCTGTTTATGGACCTTTACAGCTTTCAATTTTTTTTAGTTTTTTTTTCTATAAATATCATTTAAGTTTTATCTGTTTGGCCTGTTTTTATCTGTTGTAAAATTTAATACAAGGCTCCTGATATATTGTTACAATATTAAAAATACATAGGCACAGTTTTTTTTTACGAGTATAAGCATTTAAAGATCAAATTTTGACAACATTTATCAAAATCTCGAAAATTATCAATCATTGTAATTAATAAATTATAAAATGTTCAGTTTTTATAGCTAAGGATTGCAAATTCAACACAAATTTTCTCGTAAATAGTTCATACTGTAACCAAAAAATCTAAAAATATATGAACACAGTTATTTTTTACAGACATTTTAAATTCAAATTTGGACGAAATTACATATTAAAAAACCTAGAATAACTATTTTAGTTAGGTATTTTGTAGTGATTGAATAATATTATTCGTGGGTACTTGAAACTTCTAAAGTGTACTATTATATATCTATGATAGTATCACGGTTTTTGTTGATGTATAACGCGTTATAAGTACCTGATGGATATTTTGATATGATTAATTTGGAATTTATTATAGGTACCTATTATAGGTCAATTTTTTGTTTAATACCATAGATATGTATATAATATGTCTTATACATAGACTGACATACCGTCTCCGCTCAGAATCGTTTTTCTTATACAATGATATTATATCGTTGAATTCAAATTTAATATCATACATTATACAGTGACCCACTTGTAACCTACTGTACAGCATAGCGACACCCACTTGCCCACCTTTTTTTTTTATGAATATCAATAAAAATTTATTTGTTGAGTAAAAATACTTGAAAATTTAATACAAGGCTCCTACTATATTGTTTCAAAGACAGATAAAAAATATTAAAAATCGTTAGTCACAGTTTTTTTTTTTAAACATTTAAAGTTCAAAAAATAACAATTAAAATATGGAAAAATCACGAAAATTTGCAAATTATTTCGAGTTAGAAATTCATAAAAATTTTTCTTTTTAAATCTAAGACATGAAAATATAATACAAGATTCCTTATAAGATTTCCTACATTTATCAAAAAAAAAAATTCTTTAAGAAAGTCATATTAAATTTTTATGAGCGTTTGAAATTCAAATTTTTACAGCATTGGATATTCACTCGATTTCTCATCTAGCGATTTCTTTATTTTGTTGTAATTCAAAAACGAATAACTGTAGATACATGAAAATTTCACTGAATGTTCATATTAGCATTTCCTATACACCATACAATTTTGAAAATATTTTGACTCTTTTTGAGCTGTTTACGGACATTTTCAGTTTTCAATTTTTTTAGTTTTTTTATCTATGAATATCGATAAAATGTTATCTGTTGGGCCAAAAAGTGTAAAAAATTAAGTCAAGGCTCCTGATATACTGTTACAATATTAGTTGAAAAATATTAAAAATATATAGGCACAATTTTTTTTTATAAGCATTTAAAGATCGCATTTTGACAAAATTTATCAAAATCTCGAAAATTATCAATCATCGTAATTAATAAATTATAAAATGTTCAGTTTTTATAGCTAAGGATTGAAAATTTAAAAAAAAGATTCTCATAAATAGTCCAAAAAATCTAAAAAATATATGAGCTCAGTTATTTTTTACAGACACTTTAAATTCATACTTGGACAAAATTACATATTAAAAAACCTAGAATAACTAGGTATTTTAGTTATTTTGTTGTGATTGTATAATATTATTCGTGGGTACTTGAAACTTCTAAAGTGTACTATTATATATCTATGATAGTATCACGGTTTGTTGTTGATGTATAACGCTTATAAGTACCTAATGGATATTGTGATATGATTAATTTGGAATTTATTATAGGTCAATTTTTTTTTTAATACCATAGATATGTATTTAAATATATAATATGTCTTAAACCTAGACTGTCTTCGCTCAGAATCGTTTTTCTTATACAATGATATTGTATCATTGAATTCAAATTTAATAGCATCCATTATACAGTGACCCACTTGTAACCTACTGTACAGCAGAGCGACATCCACTTACCCACCTTTTATATTTATTATTATACAATTATTATCAGTCTTGTAAAAAATACTTTTGAAAAAGTATTAAGATACTAATACTAGTATTCGAATAAAAATGTATTTTACGAATACTCACAAAGTATTTGTATACAAATACAAGTATTTTTTTTTTTAACCCTTAACTTGTCAAGCATTAAAATATTAGAATGAAAAATTTAAAGTAGATATTTTCAAACTAATTTAAGGTCGCTGAATTCAAAAATGTTGTCAAAAAAAATATTGGACTTGAAAGTTCAAAGTTATGAATTGTATCTTAAAAGATACAAAGCCATAAACCAATACTAATATTCATGTATCTAAAAGGATACATACTTTTAAAATTGATATAAAATAAGCATTATTGTATAATATATTATTAGAAACTTTACATAAAAGTGATTAACTGAGTTGATTCTAGTAACACATTAAAATTTGATGAAATTAGCAGTTGAAGTCAACGAGTTTGATCGGCTTTAAATTTCCAAAAAATGATAACAAAAAACAGTTATTACTTATTATCAATCCCAATCATCATAGAAACGTTATCGTAGTGTACTCACGTGGGAGATATGACATTTATCAAAGTGTACAAATAATAAAAATAAAAATATTGTACATCGGATTCCGTACAAAAAATCACAAACTTTGTGTATCCAAAAAGATACAACACCAAGTTAAGGGTTAATTTTATGCTATATAATATACTAGCTGATCCCGTGCACTTCGTCGCCCGTTAAATGTATCAACTCAATATGACTCAAACTTTGTTCAATTCGTTATTCAATATTCGGTGTATGGTGTTCAAAATTTATCTTATCTTTTCCGTGGCCCGGAATAACAATTCTGAATCGCAGCAGTACATATTATCAGGTAGGCAATCTATCTGCGGTAGATCGCGGACTCCGTGCTGTTTGTACGGAAGTGTACGATTTAACTCTAAAGTATCAAAGTTATACCAAGTTTATTATGATATAATACGGTGGATTAATATAACAAATTTGGTTGCTCGTAACAAATCGCAACTCTTAAAAAAATTATGATTGTTGAACTCCTTTTGGGTGTAACTTGCTGCGGTAAGTGCAACTCAGCCACCCTGGTAGGCAATGTTCAATAATTCGATTTGATGCAAGCTTGTACCTGATCTTCCCGAATAACCAATGGCAACCAATAAATAAATGCTAATTTCTACTGTAGACTGTAACCAATGGCAACTATTAATAAATAAAAAAAAAAGTTCCAATTTCCATCGTGAATCTCAATGTCCCTGTTTGAGCACCTATTTAAAATGCGAATTTTGGCAAATCCTTTCTTATTGCACGGTGAAAATATGAGAAGAACCTCTATTCCAAATTTCAAGTCCGTACGTTGAGTAGATTTTGAGATACAGCGATCAGTGAGTCAGTGGTATTTGGATTTTATATGTTTAGATAACTATTTATTGACTAACATTATCGGACTTTATTTATGCCTAAAACCTGTTCCGTGATATCCTCTTTCATTTAAAAAAAACTGCATGACAATTGGATAAGAAGTTTCGAAGCCAAACCGTTACAAAGATTTCCTGTTTTGCTTGATTTCAGTTTTATATATATATATGTATTTTGTACACCTATTATGTTACTACTTTCCATAGATTTTAACAATTACTATAACATGTCTGACTATTTAGAGATAAATACATGCTTGTATATGTTCACATATTTCATTCCGAATTTAAATATATTTCAACTAAATATATTGATTAAATTTCAATGAAAAAAATAAAATAAAACGTGGTATTAACTTACTATTAATATGGAACTATTTTAAAATTATTAGATTTTCAGTTTTCTTAAAAAATTCTAAAACAGAAACTACATAAAATTTGATGTGGTATTTTAAAATTTTTAAACATTGCTGTTATCTACTTTTACTATGCAAACACATAATATTAGTTTTCAATGAAAACAATATTATTTTTATTGATGACGATTGTTTTTGAAAAATAATAAATTAAAATTAATAAAACGGACTTTATGGTATTTAAATTTTGGTAAGAATACTTTTAAAAAGTATTCAAAATACTTAAAAAATACATATAAAAATGGTATTTAGAATACCATATAAATACTTCAAAAAGTATTTAAATACAAGTTTTCAAATACTTGTATTCTAATACTTTACAAGACTGATTATTATCAAGTATGATAGAGAAAATCGTAATAAACATTTACCAGACTTAATGGAATACGCAAGTGGTTGTGCTCGTCTGCATTTGTTCTACGACAAAAATTGGCCCTGTGGCGCAAAACTTTAACTCATAGATGATATAATTTATTATAGGTAATAAAGATTACCTATCTAATATATAAAATTGTCGAGTCACAGTGTTAGTGATTGAACTCCTCCAAAACGGCAGGACCGATTTTGATCAAATTTTCTGTGTAATTTGGTAGGTCTGAGAATATGTTTTAGGCTAATTTAAAAAGGGAATCGATCACTCCCGGGAGGTGCTCAAATAGGAATTTGGAGATTTACGATAGAAATTTTTGTTTATTAATGGTTGATATGGACACAAACAAATAGAAAATATTCGAATTAAAAAAAAATAATATGGGTTGCTATGGGTTATAGGATTTGAGAATAATATTTATTTATTATTATTTTTTTTTTAGCTCGAGCCCTATGCATTTGCTGATCCTATTTACGTCTATAGCCACAATTTTTATGTTTAAAATTAAGTCAAAAGAATGAATGTGCAAAAAGGTTATGAGAATCAATTTCATTATGACATTATTGCGTATTAAGGATCCGTTAATTTAGATTCTGAGCAGGGCGATGAACATACCTATATTGATTTTACAATGATGTGGGTTTTTTTTCTGTCCGTCATCAGTAGTCACCAGCACCTTTGGGTCAGTAAAAACTATAAATGCTTTATGATTTTTAACTTACTGTTATTGATTTAAAAGTTAATAGGTAACATTATTAAATTATTTACTATATTAATATATGATATAAATATATACTATGATTATAATAATTAAAAGGACGCTAACCCTCATGTGATGTCTCCGTCTTACAAATATCATACATAGCAAAAACTATTTTTCATGGGTAGAACCACTCAGGTTGTAGTCCAAGCTAAGCAACCAAATGTTCACACTATAAAGATGAGAACATTTACTGCCAGGTGTTATTTTATTTATTCGTATTTGTGATATCGAAAAACTAAAAACAACTTTGCACAGTAAATGTTCTTCTCTTTTAGTGTGAACATTTGGTTGCTTAGCTATTGGATTACAGCCTGAGTGGTTCTTACCCACGAAAACAGTTTTTGACCTTACTCAATGGTGAGATACCTACACTCGACACATTTTTTTTTATGTAGTAGGTACCTACAGCAGAGTGGTTAATGGTTATCCTATACGAGCAACACTTGGGCTTGTATCACTTTACACAATATACTTATATACCTAATCGTCCTAATCAACTTCTTGTACATTTAATTGGGTTAATACTTATTTATTCAACTGTTTAATTCAAATAAATAATATGATAATATTAAGACTATACCTATCTGTTGAATTAACTTTTTATGTAGCATCTCAGCATCTCTCATATTGAACAACTAGATATTTTACAATTTTAAACCTACATACGTAAATATTATAATAGGAGTAATTTCGTTTAACCATTGTTGAAAATATTATACAATGGTGTTTTAAATGTTGGAACATTGATTTAAGTATATACCTAATTAAATATCCATAATCCCTTCACCCGCTTCCACTCCTAAGAACCTACCTATCATAAACTGGGTATTTTACAGTTAACTCACTAATGTTTAATACTTGGTACCTACTACTTTTATAATGTTTTAAATTTAAGAATGACTATAAATTATAATTAATAATTCAATGGACACCCAAATCATTGTGGAAATTGAATTGCAATTGCAATAAACATTGCCGTAAATCGTAATAATTTAATAGATAGGTGCTTGATAATTGATATCTAAATCTATATATTGTAGGTTTCTTGTTATAATATAATTATTAATTATTATAATAATGTGTAAGCTGGTGGTAGGTAGGTATAGACGAATAGTGTAGGTATGTAAATGTTGTAGGTATATAAGAGGTGTATAGTACATTATATACACTCTAATGACTAATATACTCTATAGTAACTATAATAATATATAATAGCTGTACAGTTTAACTATAATTGCATAGACAGACAGTAGATACATTTTAGAATAATTTCTGTTAATCGTAATAATAAAAGTATATACACGCATGTCATAGGTAATTTATATTATATAAATATAATATTTAATACTATAGGTACCTACACTTACAATGAAACATTAATGAGATATTTAAAGTAAAATATAAAGTGCTATTTATTGATATAAATAACATGGTATAGTTATTATGTTATAAATTATAATTGTTTAATTGTGTTGTGTGTTTTATAAGAACATATTGCATTAATTTTGGTAAAAATCCAAGTGCATAATCTGAAAAAATAAAAATAAATTATGGAGTTATGTGTTGGTATATTTACTAAAATATTTATAATTATTTACAAACTTAATTTTTTTACAGTAAAACATGGTGATATACAGGGCGCGGATTGGTATGTAAATATATAATTTTATTGAATGTACCTAGATTTCTTAATAATTGTGATTTAAAATGAGCACACTATCAACTATCATAACATACCCTAAATAGGTAAAATGAAATTGTGATATTATTTAAAATGTAATATTCTTTTTAAATTAACCAGAATAAATTAATTGATAATTAGGTACTATATATTTGTTATCTGGTTAGATAAACATTCAACCAAGCAAACAACTTACTTAAAAAATAAAATTAATAAGATTTTTAGATTATAATATAATGGTCTATTGGAAATATTTATTATTATTAATTAATAAACATTAAACATCATATAAATATTTTTTTTGTCGAGTGTTGGCTTGCAGATTTGATCCAAGAGATCACATAGCTGCACAATCTAGATTGACCAGTGACTTGATTGAATAGAAACTTACAAAATACATTTATAAAAAGTGTATTATTATTATGAAAACAATAAACATAATATTTTTTTAAAAAAAGTGCAAAATGAAATAACTGTTATGTTAGAATTGTATAAATAAGATAAGCTCTCTCTCTCTATATAAAACTGATATAACTATGTACTAATATAATTATATCTTAGAGATAATAAACAATTAACAAATCCTACAAACTATAAATAGGGAAAACAATTTTTTTTAATATTGCAAGAGCCTTGCAGCAAGACCAAGACTTGGGGTGCAAGACCAAGACTGCCATAGTCTTGGTCTTGGTTTGACCATCACTACTGTCAGTCGCAACAGATAACATCGTAATAAATATGATAAAATAGGTAAACGAGTTTATTACTATAATATCTGTAATACAGTTGTATTTCTTTAATGACCAGTTGCTCTATTTTGTTTTCTATTAGTACTTAATTTTTTTATGATTCCAATTTTAAAAATTAATGTTGAATAAAAACACGTTATTAAATATTTCATGTTTACAATATATATTCTGGCATAAATAACAATAACAGTATTTAGATATTTTGACTTATTTATTACAGACAAATCCATGCACTGAATAATTGATATATTATCTAAGTTATTTTATTTTAAGTTTTATTCTGACATTTTTTTGACATTAAATTAATCGAGATTAACTACTTATTATAGGTACCTTCTCAATTTATTGAATTTATAAGTATATTTTATATAATATAAGGTTGGACAAGCTTACCTATACTAACCTAATCCTTCTATATTTGCTGTATGCTCTCATATTAATATTTAAAAAAAATTAAATTTTGCAGTGATTTGAACTAGAAATCAAATAATTATAGATATTGGATGCGATTACAGTGACCCTCACTACCTAAAATAATAGACAATTTATGTGAATGATATTTTTGAAATCGGGAGGCAATTCGATTAACCTTTTAAAAAAAAAAGTTCACTGGAGGCAATTTGAGAGTCAGATGGGAGGCAATTCAGGTGCGCCCCTTATATTATGGTTATACCTATGATAACTAAATGCATTTAGCATAAAGGGCTTTATTACGCTTTCTATATTTAATAATTGTAATGGTACATTATGCATTGAGCAAGTAGATATTATTATTTCAAACTGTATAATTATTTAATTTAAAAAAAATAACGTAAAAACTAAAAGTAACTTTTTCATTTTAATAGTAGGTAGATAGTGCAAGTTTTCACTAATAATATAGTAATAAGTAATAAATAATAACTAATAGCCAGTAATATAGATAAATTATGATTAATATTGATTATTGATGTATTATAATCAAGTCAAATCAAATTTTAATTATAACAAAACATCAAAAAAATTTTTTTTTTTTTAATAATAAAACAAACTATAGTAAACATTTTAAATTTGAAATGTGTATCAAAAAAAAGGTACCAAAACATCATACTGAAAATCACGACTATGTTGTATATTAAACACAGTTCATATTATACATTAATGATGATATTGATTTGATAAACATGATTGTGGGTTTTTAATATTGGTAACTGTCAACTTATATAAGTTACACAATATACAAGGTTCCTCATAAGTTGTTATAGATAGAGTTATATTTTGAATATATATAAGTTATAAATATTAGAAATAAAAATACCCAATTTTTTTTATAAATGATTAGAAGTTTAAATATTTTTGCAAATAATTCTAAATCATGAAAATTTGCAATTTTTTATTTAAAAATATATAAAATATTCAATTTTTATAGCTAAGACTCAAAAATGTAATACAAGGTTTCTAGTAGTAGTGTTCTTACTGATATCAAAAAATATTTAAATATAGTTTTTTATACTAATAAGAACAATATTTTAGTTATTTTGGTGAACCGAAAATATTATTCGTTGAGACTTTTACATGTTTTCTGATATTTAGGTTCACTTGATGTCTACTGCACATTAGAGTGGTCACCTACTTCCCCCTTTTTTCATTTAAATGAACATTTAATCACAATTATTTAATTATCAAAACAGAAAATATATCATAATCAATAATCATATTAATATATTAATTACCTAATATATTATATATACACTATACACACTATTCTGTAGGGATAGCCAGATAGGTAGTTACTAATTACAGATTACAGAATATAGGTATTACCATAAATCATTATAAAATATTGTGAATAATATTTCATCACTTCAGTAGTTCAGATCGGCACTTATTGTATTATTATATTACTTATGTCTTATTGTCTATATATATTATGTGCGGTAGTTGAGTGGATACGTGGAGTATGCTGGTATGCCGTACTATATAATAATATATTATTCAAACGTGACAAGGGTAATACGAAATCTTATATTAATATATTATGTATACCTATAATATTTAATAAGTATTATCCTCAAAAATAACAGTACATTTACACCATTCATACACTATATCTATAGGTAGCTGGTACCTACTTTATAAAAAACACGCGCGTCCTCAATTACCAGTGCGCATTTCATTATTTGTCATTATATAGTAGATATATACCTACTATAGTCATATAGGTACAAAAATTAGTCAAAAAACATAGCTTCCTATGTATATTGTATATATGTATTTATATTAGATATATTATTATTTATTATAATGTATTTATACGATTATATCCACAAGCTATAAGTATTAATGGTTAGCAATTGTAATTATTCTTAATACCTATGTTTATTTGTATTCCTATATTTTCTATACTCATATACACATACATTATATATTATTTAACATTATATTATTAGGCAGGTACTAAATATTTGGATATATAGTGATTAATGCGGCTGTGGTGTATAAGTATAACTAATCGAATTATTTTGCTAGATAACTTACTGCAAATATATACCATAGGTATCTTCTGGCTAATTTCACTGTAAAAATGAGTTCAAATTAATTGTGTGTGACAATCTGAAATGTTCTGAATCATATTATATTATATTTTATGTTATTGAATATTTATAAAACATACTTCAAATACCTGTATTATAATATAAATAGGTAAGTATGTTTTTTCAGACGTTTAGAGATTTAAATATGCACGTGCTCCATATTTTTCATTATTTAAAATAATAGTTTTTATAAATATTTTTTTATAAAAACTATTAAACGTTAGTTATATATTATGTACCTACCAAGTACAATTATATTTAATAATACACGTTTATATATATATTATATACACTATATTTTACGCACCGATTTATAGGAATTTTCATTTCATTGAACTCAGACAATAGTTTTTGTTTTTCAAATCGATTTTAGATCTGAAATAGATACCTAATATCAACCTATTTAACCTATATATATAATATCATTAAAAAAAATGTTCACTCGTTGGAATTAAGAATTTTCTATATAAATATTAGTATAATTTTCCATTAAGTGTATAGTTATATATATGCATAAAATTATTATAATATTCACGTTTCATTTTTATTGGCTTTTTATATTCCAGAATTATATTAAATACCAATGCAGTTTAGAAAGGCCAACTTCTCAACTATTATCAAACATAATATTCGATTGAAAAAATAACTTATAATAAATTACCTTATGCAACAAATATTTTTTTATGTAAAATTATTGAAAGTTAATAAAACTTAGCTATATACCTATCTATATTTATAATTGGGTCTATTTTGTGTGATACTGTGATGTACTGATGTGTTTATATATAATATTATATCGTTTGCCGATATGATAACAAAAATAATACCTATATAGTGTTTCGTATTATTTCCATTGCGCTTTGCTTGTATGTGTTTGGACAATAAACCGTGATCAAATCGCCACAACTGTACCTATATACGTGGTGTGGTTTTAATATTATATTGCTGTATTATCCCATTGAAATAACAGTAACAATAATCAATGTATAATATTATGTATCGAATATTAGCATAATAACGAACGAATCGTGAATAAATAATAATAATCCTATAAAAAGAAAAAAATGAAAAGTATATATATATACCTACGTATAATACGATTACGAGTATAACAACAATGTGTTCGTAAATATTGTAACCTACATTCATATAAATCATATTTTTATAGACGAAACTACAACTATATTTTCTCTAGTAGGTAGGTATGTATAGTGTTATATAGGTAGTTAATATTTACTTATAAATATACCTAATAAGTAATAAATATAAGCTACATAATATACTGGGTATATTTTAGTCCCTTAAAAAGACTTGTTTTCGCTGCTCATTTCAATACTATAATTATTAATAATATCATTGAGTATATAATATAATATTGTAATATATACTATCAATGATAATAATACATATCCTTGTCCTGGACACTCCTGGTGTATTATATCCCTGCAGATAAAAATATATCAAACAGGGAAATATCGAATTTCGAGAGGGGAATGAAAATAAATTCGAATTATATTTTTACTTGAGTTATATAATTCACACGACATGAAAACACTTCAAGGCGTAAGGTCAAAATTCTAGTTGTCGAGGTTCGAGTTATGTGAAGACTTGTGGATTTTATAGCAAATGGATAATATTAAATATACAATATATTATATAATACAATGTCGATACCTATAATATTTCAAATACCGAAGGAATTTTATTTTATTCAGTTTGAAATCGTATTCTACGTTGGTTCGCGGTGTGTTTAAAATCGGAAATTGAAATTAGTCATGACGGGACATACTTCAAGGCACAGCCGCACAGGTGTCGTATATAATATTATAGTAGACGGTAGGTACTTCTTGTATAAACGGGAGCAATGGTATGTTTTATTAATATTATATTATGTACCCAACATTACTACCAAAATAATATGTAATATTATTCTATATTTTTTTATTGTAGGATTCTATAGGGTATTATAGTAGTTGGTCGTACCTACTATGTAGTGTCATGCCAATTGAAAGAATAGCGGTAACGCGTGTTTGACAAAATGTACACCTACATTATATTATTAGATATACTATATTATTATATTTTATAATGTAAAAAATGTGTGGATGGTCGATCTCTTCTTTCGTCATTATTTTGTATATAATATTAATATATTATATTTAAAAAATAAAGAAGTTTTCGATAAATAAAAAATATCAATATACTCGTGTGTACCAACGTTTATGTCAACGTACTTATATACAGATACATTTTCGATTTTAATATTAGGTATATTATTATAATATTATGATGCATCATCTTCACATTTACTCTTTGTCACAAAAGTAGAACGTCGTTTAAGAAAATAAAATTGATCTTTGTATTTTTTTTAAATATTACATTATTATCAGTAAAACGAGTGCATAGCTGGTATATCTTACTACTCGAAATCCCGTCGAGTGAGAACCAATATAACCATAACGGAATAACAGTGAAAAGGGCCGTATATGTAATTAAAAATATTGTACCTACCTACGGCGTGCTCATAATTTCACATCAACTATATGTAGGGCTTATAGATTTAAAGCCCTTACGGCTTACCATACATGTACATATAGTGTATAATATATTAATTTTTATCGATGTAATATATTATTTAGGTATAGATGATAAAATTATAAGCTACTCTATTTTTTTTACGTGGAAGAGGCGTGGTTTTTCATTGTGTAACCCTTTTGGATTCGCCGCTGCGTCATCGAATAATAAATACATTTACATTTTCTATAATGTACCACTTAGCAGATACCTGCACTCGAACAACTAGGTATATAACTAAATAACAATATTATACATATTTTAATATACCTACTGCAACGCAGCGCGTATTTTATTATAATATAATATTATTATAATTTCCAGCGGTGATTGTCATTTCTCGCATTATTACACTACAGCCTACAAGACAATAATTATTATTGCTTAGTCAATGTTTTACGAATATTTTAAATTACACACCAATTTAGACGATTATTATAATGCATTAATTTTCGGTTTTTGTCATTGGCCTGCTCGCGTAGACTTTTCTCGGCGAAATTCATCGATACCTGTAAGTAATAGCTGCGTGACTTGTCGTCACCTATAAAATGTTCGTTATTATGGCGTATTATATACCATTATGTTTTAACGAAATTTAATGAAAAAAAAAAATAGAACCAGATATCTATTATTGGCTATTACTCATATTTAAAATTATGGCCGAACGTAGGTACTGTCGCTTTTTAATTTTTTGTCGATCTTTATTTGTTCAATGAATGCATAAAATAGTATACAATCAGTTTTTAAATAAGTATATGGGTACCTACACTTTCTAGTTTCTACAGCATCCTATCACTTTTAAACAGACCGATTATTTTAAATGAACAATTTTATCCTCGATTCGGAATAGTGCACAGATACTGAGATACCTATTGATTATTACCTTATTTTGAGCTTCGGCGCCTCGCGGTCGTTCGAAATACTTGAGGTGCTATATAATAGTGACATTTTGTATTCGAAATGTAGTAGTTCACCGTAATTGTACAAATAATTATATATTTAAAATGTTACGATTTCTGTACACTGTACCTATGTCATATAGAATTGATTAAATAAGTAATATATAACAAATTAAATTCGTAAGCAAACTTGTAAAATTAAAAATATGCTTTATCAAATATCAATGAGGTCTTGCCTAAACCGGTGAGTCTTTTTTCGCTCGACTGAAGATAACAATATAGTTAGGACTTTAGTACTCTATAATAGGTAGGCTTGAGCTATTTAATATTTAATTATAAAGCAGTTATCCCACAGGGAAGTCGGGAGTGCATATCGTCCTCTTTCTTTAATCAGTTTTAAATATTTACTTATGACATCCCAAAGACGCTATTTATACGTCCATGGTCAATTTTTACAATACGCCAATGATACTGATGATATGATACACGCTGTACACAGTTAAAGTGTATTAATAGTCTTACACTAATGACACTAGGACGCCATCGTAGAAATTGTAATTAATCATCATTCATCAGCACAATATAATAGAATAATCTGTTCATTGTATACACAAGTCTGAATTAATTTTTGTGCCATTTACACATTGGGTCCTAAAATCAACACTCTTGGTGCAACTAGTTTTTTTCACATGAAAATTAATTACTCCTTTTTACGGAGTTGTATTATATTCTCAATTGCCATTTTTTTTAATCATTGGAAAAACTGTCTGTACTACAAACACAATAAATAAATAGGGTAATGTAAAAGTTTTAAATTATAATAAATAACATATAATATTATAGAAAAACACATGGAGGGGATATATCCAACCTATATCCATTGTTAAAACACAACGAATCCGCCACTTAAAAATAAAATAATTCTCAAGACGAGCATATAATAATAATTATTATTGACACCAACATTTTAACAAGATTACAAATTAAATGTATAATTAAATTAAATTATGGTATAGCGAGGTTCTCATTTCAAAGGCAAATCTTGTGCCGGAATGAGAGAGTTCATATAACAGAAAGATAATATAAAATATAGATTTAATTAATAAAACAATAACAATAGTATTTAATATAGATAATATGTCATACTGGATAATTATACAAATCTAAGGCGTTGACATGCTTTTTATAACTATTATTTGATTTAAAATTTAAAATATTTAATTCTAATGATTTACAAATTTGTTTTCCTATATTGGGTTACATTTACAAACATTAGTAGAACACAGAACAGATTTAATATTTAATTTTTCCTTAATCCTAGTATTATATTTATAAATTATAATTAAATGTAACGTCATCGAATTTAATAAAGTACATGTAAGTACAATATATCTATAATAGTGTTATACTAATAGCTAATAAAAATAGAAAAAAGTACAATATATAATGAAGCAAGCTATTAACTTTTGTTAAAAACTCCCATTTTTACTAATTTACTAGCTTTATCAATTTATTACGAAAATTATCATTTAATAATTTTTCGTGATATAAAAGTTTCTTATCTTATTTTTTAAAATTTATTTTGAATGTATGCTTTAAAAAAATTTTGTGGAAGGAATAAGCTCCTTAAATCTATGGGCCCTTCGATAATTTATCATACCTCACTGCCCTCCTTCAATTGTGGTTTAATTACATTATTGTTTATTGGCGAAATTTCGTTGACATTTTTGGAGATTTTTCTTCTGTTGACTCTTGTTTGAATCTCTCTCCAAACAAACTGTCTATACTTATGTAAAACTATAAAACAAACATTTGATAAATAGTTAAATAATAATAATCAATACAAATTATTATTTATGGAACAGATTGATTTTAACTATACCTCATAGGGTGTTACCACTGGGTATCTTCCCTAATCTAACTACTCGCATATCATATTTTACCTTTCATATATCAAACCTACTTATTGTACAAAAAGCATGTATAGATTGTAGATTTCTTCAAATAAATAAAAAAAAAAAAAAAAAAAACTATACCTACCATCTCCACAAATCGTATTAATGATATTCTTTTTAAATTTGTGTCCAAGTGAGGTTTTAATTTAGTAAATTCAATGGTTTTATGCTATAATATTGTGTATAACATATATCAACCTGCATATTTTATACATTTTGCTGTTGAAGAAAATGTATTCATCGAAAAATATTATACATTATCCATTGGTTATCCATCGACGTGATGCACCGTTATTCTTTAATTAAATAAAAAAGTAGAATACGCTATGTATACCGTTTACAAAATACTACCTAGTACCTTCCTATCACTGCAGGTCGAGTCGTCGAATTTAATTATTAACCCAAATAGTATATGGTGAAAAAACAGCTATACCTATACCTATTATTATAGTAACACAAGATGTATATTATGCACAACTAAAAACTGAAATATTAAATCGATGTTTTTATGATTGTAAATCTGTAAAAATAGGTATAATATCTACAATCTATAGATACTCAACTGCATACTTAATATTATATTTATTTATTACTATCAAACGTAGGTACACCTAAATAATATACCTATAGTGTTCGAAGAAAGAAAAATAAGAAATTATTATTTACGTCGGTTTGAAAAATGATCTCGTTTGAAAAAATGTTGTATATATTATAATAGTTGTTAAATAATTAATATAATATAATATGTATTATATTTACATCATATTATACATTTATATGGACAGATAATCACTCCTGCTGGTAACATGGTAACTATATTTATTTCATAATTACCTATTTATATATTTTTTGCATTTATATAGACTGCAGTTATGCTATGATTTCTGCAACCCGTTTATGGTAATTTGTAAAGTTCATATACCTGTTATTTGGTTAATAAAAAAAAAAACGGGAAATCTGCAGTGCACCTGAAAAAACATTGTAGATAAGCATGCGTTCAGTGTTAAATGTATGTACAGTATAATATAATATAGTGTATACGTATTAGGTACACGTTATACCTACCTACCTATATTTATATGTTTACTTACTTCCTGTACAAAATACGAAAGGTTTCAAGTTTATATCTTTTAGAAGCAAGTAAACTAAATTCAAAAATACCTACGTCGTTATATTTTTATTAGGAACCGCAATAGTATGTTATTCTTAGATATAGGACATGAAACTAAAAATATTTACCAAAAATAACGATAAAAAAAAATAATAAATAGGTACTTTAATGACCTAAAAACTATTAAAATTGGCCTAAACATTTTGCAAAATTGTTAAAACTACACGTCTATGGTATAATCGTCGATCTATCCGTCAATGTCAATATAATCTTATGTATCGGGATTATACGGTACAGTAAATTATAAATAAAATATACAATAACCGTGAATAATTTATATGGGCGTGTAAGTTTCAGTAAAACTATGACGTGTAATACGACACATATCAAACACTTGCGCACAGTAAATCTAAACACAACAAAAACCCTCCACTGTGATATTATATTAAAATAATAAAAAAATATTTTTTAAAATACTACCATTTTCTTTGAGATTTAAAATTTAGGGAAAGTAACTTATAGAAAAAAAAATTCTAAAAAAAATTTCATTAAAAAAACAAATGCATTCATTACTAAAAATTCTGAAGACAATTTATATAAAAATTCTGAACTATGATACAAGTCAATTTTTTTTAGCAAAGATAACATTGGCCATTGCATATAGGGTTAATATAAAAAGGTGGAAAATACAAAAGTCACTAACATAATCTTATCAGTCATCTAATTATAACGCAAATGATTTTATTATAATGTTATTCTTATAATATTTTATAACCCTACAAAATATACGCATATTATAACAATATAATATAATATACTGTATAGTATATAATAATATATAGTAACTATACTTGGTATATAACTAAAATATAGATAATTCAGGAATAAATCCAAAGTTCTTAAGGTCTAATTAACTTAGCATAATGTGTTTTAGTGTTTGTAGTTAGTTTGAACTTAATTTCCTCAAAGCGTATTATATTTTTTTAGAACTGTCATTGACATGTAATTTATTTTCTATTTACAACAATGACCTAAAATATTTATAGGTATAAGCGAATTTCAACTGTAACAATACCGCAGACGGCAGAAGGAATAAAATATAATTATAATTATATATTTATCATTTTAGTACCCTATACTTATACTAGCATATAACTATATAAGTATTTATATAGTAGCTACCCGTAGTATACGGACTATACCTAATACTTACAGATACATACCCACCTAAACAGACAAAATGCGATGGAATATTATCGTAACGGATGAGTATGAAATAATATCCCGAAAGGCTTATAATAATTGTATAATACTTTTGCAGAAAGAGTAAAAAATAAAATATTTTTTTCGAGTTATTTCGAATTTTGAAAAATGTCGAGGGAACCAGATCCAAATTGTGAATATTCTTTATACAACAACTAGGTCAAAAGGCAGTATGAATAGGTATTTATTATAGTATTTTATGTATAAATTGTATTTTGAATCAAAACTATAGGTAGCCCAAACTTCAAATAATTCAATACCTACATTCATACTAAGAAATATTGTATGTGTTTTGGTTTTGCATCCGTTATTCCGTTATCACAGATTTAATTTATTTTGAACATTCCAAAACGATGAAATTCATAGAACATAACCTACACATCAATACACCATAATTGGTAAGACTCATAATACTAAACTTCTTTTAAGCATACGTACGTTTAATATACTTTAATAACATATAAAATGTTAATGTTAATGGATTTTCCAAACGAAAAAAAGATAAAAATCACCGTTTTACATACAGTATAGAATTAACGAAATTTAAATTGTATACAATTTATTAGAAACGAATATAAAATATTATTTGGGAAAAATAAAATTATACATCTCTTTAATAATAATAAATAGGTGATAATAATATGTAGGTGAATTTTAGAGGACCATTTATAAAACCATTTGATACTAATACAACTGCGCTCCTTCTGCGTAGGTAGGTATATACTATACATAATATTATATATTAATATATTAATGTAGGTATTGTAAATATCTAGTAACCGGCACTGAAAATAGCTGGACTACAGCTGGACTGGCACGTTAATGTCGTTCTGGCGGCGGAATTAAGTGTATACATAAACAAAATCACAACAGCGATTATACATAATAGTATATATATATATTGTATAGTAATAATATATAATAATAATAATAAATACTATAATATTATACTTCTGGGTCATCACTTTAGGTTGCGAGGCGACACACACACTCGCGCTAATTATTATCGTACATACGATTACCGGTTGTGTTTGGGTGAGAGGAAGGAATGGAATGTGTGTTACAGGCGCTTGTTTGAAGACACATACGCACACAGGTGGGTCAGCTTCGTAACGGTAATACGGAATGATCGCATGCCACAACACCATCATATCTAGGTTGATATAGTATAATATATAATAAAAAAAAAAATATATATATATATAAATAAAAAAATCCACTACTATATAATGTAAGCATCGCAGCCCGAACACGGAGGATTAAAATATGTCTATATTATTATGACGGTGGACGCATTAAAAATTAAAATATTTAATAGTTGGGCAATAATAATAAGGTACATATAGTCTATAGATGAGATGTTTAGAAAAATTCTGTTTAGAAACGCCAATCGATTTATCTACGTATAATTTGTATTTATTATTAAAATGATTCGTCGTGCACTTACTATACGCATTTATTAAATATATTATACAGGATGATTCACCAAGCATGCTCACCCCCTATTTTTCTTCAATAACATAGCTATTCAAAATCGGATTTTTAGAATTTTTAAATATACTTTAAGACCATATTTTAAAATTCTTGATATGTGTTGTGCTACTTAGGAGTGTCTTGTGGATATACTACCAACTTCTGTTTTCCACTGTTAATTATACAGTGGATATATTTATGAAAATGTTGACGTATCTGAATGAAAATCCGGACGAGTAGTTTTTGAGTTATTTAACTTTGTGTTCTAAGGAAAAAAGACCATGTATGTATAATAATGTATATACTATACAACCTATAATACTTAAAATTGAATTTTATTCCTGATAAAGTTTTTACTTGAATTATATTTTATTTCATTCGTAGTTTAAATCGCATCAAGCGACTATACAAATATACGATCATATCACATATGCAAATAAAATACCTATATATTCAGGTTTTGGGGTGTCAGAATAATTATGATGTTCCTACAGTCTACACCCACAACGGGCCAGACAAGTATTAATGTATTATATATATATATATATACCTATTAAAGCAATAGAGCATAACAAAAACACATTACTGTAGCATAAACAAATTATTTAAATTAACGTTAAATGATTAGATGAATGTTTACCTACCTACTACCTACTGTAAACCCGTCTTACGCATAAGTATAGAAAAATCTAACTGTATTAATTGCAATAACCACAGTGAATTAAGTTTTATAAAGAATGCAGATGATTATACTATATATATTCAAGCGATATGCAGTAACCAGTACCTAGGTATATATATATACACTATACCTACAGGCTACAGCTATATATATTTTATACTCGAGTTTTAAATAGATACCTAAAATGTTACAAGGTCTATGCTAATATTATTCTTTGGAACTTTTGAGCTGAAATATTTTGCAAAGAAATTTATTTACTCTTAACTTTAAAATAAAAACTAATTTACAACTATCTGTACAGAGTGTGGCGAAAACTTAAATAGTACAAAATATATCAATGGTCTAACCAAGACCAGAATTATTATTTGATGCATGAAAATTCATTCATAACGTAATAAGACCATCTTAGCGTTGTAGACTTGTAGTACCGGATGTTTTGATAGATTGCTATTGACCAATCCACTTATATAAGACATATTAGGTACTTTAATCATTCTAAGTTGATCATCCGACTTTTGAACAATGACTTCGGAATATTTATAATAACGTTGACTCACACTCCTTCTGGCATATGAAAGTATAATATAATATTATAGTAAACGCGTATAATGTATATCTCTGTTATATACATTGAGAGGACTGAAAATTGGAATTTCACATATAGGTGAAATATACGTCATATACAAATTGATTGTATACCCTGGTCTGTTATTTGTGTTTTCGAAAGTATTATGTCTTTAGAACATATAATGGTATAATGTTATAACACATATTTTATGGTAATTTTGGGTTTAATGATTTCGTAATTATATTATATGAATCACACTTTGTTTCACCTACAGTGATAGTGTCAATAAAATAGATAGCGTTAAGAGCATTATAATAAAAAAATTATTATATATATGCCATAATATGAGTATTATGTTCTTACAAGTTACAAATTTATATCGTTAGGTAAACACACTTCAAATTAATGAATAATTACACTTTTTAATCTATGTATAGCTAAGGCCTAAGGATACACCTATATTAGATAATTTTTCAAAATACTTTATTTGTATAAATTCCATTTTTTAAATTGTAACATGGGTGCACAATGCACATGGATAATTACGATGTAAGAAAGCTAAACAAGCGTACGGGTTTGTACAGGTTTCCCACATAGGTATTTCTGATTTGTCATAAAAAAAATAAAAAAATTAACCATTCATTATTATTATTATTATCCATCTATACCGGTCTATACTGAAGAAAGTCATTATGATCGCTTTCCCTCGTTCCACGAAACAAAATATAGTGGGCATGCACCAGCCTAGGAACCGGCCATCCGCTAATACAATATTCCTCATCTTCAAAAGAAAATTATGAATTATTATATTATTAATAATAATCAATACAGTTTAAGTCTTTATGTAGGAACTATATAATATACTGACAATACGTTACTATATAATATAATATGGTAATTTTGATTTCAGATAACCTGCCTAGTACTAAATATTTCTAAATAAAATACCTAACATAGGTATCAGGTATGCATAAATATATTTTATAATATGTAATATGAAAATATAAATACATTTAAATGTACTGTGGATAAGTTAAAAGCTTAGTTCGAATAATACAATATACTACTATTAACTACTTGTGTAGTTATATTATATACAATTATTGTATGAAATAGAAGTAAAAACGTGTTCAAATATTCCATAAAACTTAATTTCCATATTAAAACGCATTGCATTTAAGATTCATTGCAAGAAATAAGTACAACGAAGTTTTTTTCCGTTTAGAGGGTGCAGTAAAAATGCTTTCATAGTTCGTTGAAGCATCGCACATGTATTATTACACAGATTATATAAATCTTTTATATAATATGTGCTTATTATAAAGTACATCGTCAAGAAATTGAAACTTAAGTCGAATAAAATTACAAATTAAAATAAAATGTTATAACTTAAATTGTTGGGAAGTTTATCGTACCTGTGGTTATGAAGTATTAACAAAAAAGTAAAAACAAATATAAATGTATTTTGAACGTATATTATTTAAGTTTAAATACAATTTTGATTTTATAGACAAGCATCTAATTCTAATCTATTCTTGAGATTTAAATTGAATAATATATTTAAGCACCTGCATTTTACTAACTGGGTTTATGATACCGGATGATTATAATTTATTATTTTTTCTGAAAAAATAGTATGTAACAGTATAATATAGTGTAGGTACCTACACATAATTGCTCCATTCTGAATTTCTGAATCATCTTTAAAATGCTACAATAATCGCTTTCGAATTTAATGAATCATGCATGCCTCCATATAATAAGTATTAAGTTCCGTCTCAATATAAAGCCCAACCAACAAAGTGATTTATATAATATTTAGTAGCCATCATACGTATAATATCCGCTGTCACCTCTTTTCCGAAATATGCAGATCAGTTCAAACATTTATGATTCATGGCTGCAGTTGTCTATTACACAAAATATACAATATTATCTGCTTATATTATAATATCTATTTATTTACATACCCAAATACCTAATATAGGTATTAATTTTAGATTAAATTAAAAATGTTAATGATATATATGAATATGCATCATACACTTATATACAGATTATAGACAGTATATTATGTACCTACTGCAGGTTGATTATTTTATAACATGAATCAGTCGATGACAATTGAAACATTTCCTAAAATTGACGACCTATCTCATGTTCTTTCAAATTTTGACTGCCAAAACGAAACACATTATCTTTAAATTTTTAATCACAATATGTTTATATTGTTACGTATTTACGTAGCTATGTATATATTTTTGTACAGTTTACTTTTTGACAAACCTCTGTTTCTCTATTTTAAATTTTTTAAATTATTTAAATGTTCAACATTTATGGTACAATGGACTAGCTGTTTCGCTAAAATAATTATTCTGTTTAAATGTATATAGCAGACTTGAATTCTGTTATTTATTTTGGTTTTACTGGTGACTTTGAAATGGTACACTAAATATTATTAAAATCATCCGGAAAGTAGGTAATGTAGACGATTATGTGAAAAATGAATTTAAACATACAATTTTTTATTAACTTAGTATTAATTTAAACTCAAAACTATCCACAAAACTCGGGTGCACGCGACTACGGTTATTCCCATCGTTATTTGCCTCTCTCCGTTCACCTGGGCTCAGTATAGTGATGATGATCCCGGATGTGTTTATTATTTTTCTTTTAAATGCTAAGAACAATTTTTTGAGATACTCTACTATACATATACGTTTCTGCTTAGGCATAATATTTGGCTTAGACGCTCGTAATTTACTATAATCTTATAGATTAACACTATAATAAAATATACCTCTTATTACTATTAGGTATATACTATGTGCACATAACACATGTTTATAGTGTATATACGATAGTTATTTATCCGTTATCGTCAATTGATATATTGTTTAAAGTGACGGAATTTTACACGAAAACGGGACTTGATAAATCGTCTGAAGATTATTTTATTATTATATTTTTTATAGATACTCCTTATTACTACGTATTTGGTATAATGGTTCTCTTTCAAGACTTGTGAAATTGCGGTGTTCCTGTCTCGTCCATACCGTAACGCTATGGTGTTTAATACGACTAACACAATTATATTTCGCGTTAATTATATTGTACGTAAAGGAAAAAAAAAACACAATATTTTTACGTGCGAAGTTAATTTTGAAATTATCTTTCAAAATATGATCTCTCCATATATTATATATCGGACAGTTTAAAATTATACATTATTATACTTATCCAAAATGTAATTTAATTTAATTTGTAGAAAACGTGTTCCAAGTTGTATCGTAGTTATTATTGTTTAAATGAAATGTGTTGATTACATAACTTGATTAGCTTAATGTTCATTTTGTCAAATTATTCAAATTATTTATTAATTATGTGAGCATATACAATGGATTTTATGTTTACTATTATGAAACAAATATACTATACCCATATGTTACGCTTTTACTTGCAGTCATTGTTTTCAAATATTTTTTAATAACTTACAGAAAAAAGAGAAAATATTTTAATTTGTAACATTTGTTACATACATAACACTAAGTCTTACACATTTTAGTTGAGTTTGGAGTCATGAGGAAGTTGACAGGGAAAATATCTTGTGTTTGATGTTTGTTATTCGTGTACTACATATACCTACGCTAATTTTCCAACGATTGACTTTCGGCAATGGTGTTTCATCATACGTGGGACATCCTGCCGTAGGTACCTCACTATAGTAACGAAACAAAAACAATTGTTTGAAATATCTAATGGCGATTATGCAAATGTTATATAATAATATAATATTACTGTATAAACAATTATTATGATTTCGTGAATGATTGTCATTTAGTTTTTAAAACGATCAAATTTGCCGGTAAATAATAATAGGTATATGCACTAGGAATACTATATCCACCTACTAATATATCTTAGCTAATATATAAATATAACGCAAGTGTGCCTAGCATAAGTAGTGTAAGCTGTAAATATAATACAATAATAATATATTCAAATGTAGCCAAATTATTATACAGTAAACCGCTGATTTTTTAACATGAACTATTTGATTATTAAAAATATAATTTATGGTTATCAAATCTTAAATAATGCTAAAAAAGTCTGGGGGATATATTCCCTCTTATCCCCCTCCCCGTTCGAACACCTGCACTGTGTCTGTGTTGATCATTGAAAATAGTACATACGTATACGTATCATACCTTCATATAAAAATATGATAATTTGGTACCAATTGTCCATAGCCCATCTTAGTCTACCGAAATGCGTTTTGAATTCATACATTTCTTCGCATATTACTACATATAGTTTAATAGGGATAGTTATAAGTTATAACTTAAAATAAAATAACTAATAAGTGTAGTTAGTCATGTTGACAGGCAGACAGGTAGGTACTATACCTATTATTGAGTGTCTGCATACGATTTTAAATAATGATTCAGTTAGATATTTATTTAATTTTAGTAGTGATGATCTCATCTTAAAATTTATCCACTTTCAAATCTTTAATTTACAATTATTTATTCGGTTCATTGTATCTATTGTTGTTGTTTACCGGGTATTGCCGCAACTGAATTTTAACGCTTTTAATTGTTAGATATATTAAATAACCGTGTTATATGCTATAGCCAGATTTAGATGAATATTAAAATGCATGAAAAAATATCGCGTCCTCAATACTATTCCAGTTATTTTTCTATATTATAGAAATAAAATTTAAAGCATACAACTTAACTATATTAGTTACGGTATTCCACGACCACAACTGTACCTATACATATAATAACTTGATTCATAAAATCTAATATTATGTAGGTAAAAAATGTCGTAAGTACCTTGTACTCACCTAATACCTACCTATACATTTTAAAAACGTTATTCAGCTGTTGCAATAAAATTACGAAGAATACATGATTTGTTACAATTTTTATGAAAAACATTACTTTAATAATTATAAAAATGAAAACAATTATATAGGTAAAAGGAAAAAAAACTGTGACTAAATAAATGATTTAGTATCTATATTCTATATACAGTTATTACTTATATGCTTGTAAATAAAAAAAAAAATATTTTAATAAAATATGTAGACTACTTGGCAATTTATTAGGTTATTAAATCATTTAATTTTTTGTTTAATAGGTAATAAACAATAACTATGTAATGGGCATATATAATATTAAAATGTGTTATATTTGCTTACTTATTTGTTAAAAATACTTATTCATTATTAATTTTATAAATTATATAAATATAATATATACACAGTGTGAATCACCAAGCATGCTCATCTTTATTTTTTCCTTTAATAATAAATTTATTCAAATTCTGATTTTTGGAATTTTTAAATATACTCAAGGATCACATTTTAAAATTCTTGAATCTATTTGTAAGTACTACTTAAGGAGTGGTCTTGACTTCTATTTATCAAATGAAAACCCCTTCCCTTTACTACTGTAAATTATTTAGTGGATAGTTTTTTTGAAAAATATGTTGTAGTCACTACCTATAGATTTATAAATATATGTCATATACTCATATGTGACAATAATTGAATATCATATAAGATATAAAGCTGCACCTGCAATCATACCTGCATCTCTTATACACATTTTATCTATTTAATATCATAATGGTTATAATTAGGGCTCGGAACTTAATGCACTTAAAAAGTACTAAATATGCATGCACTTATGCGCTTAAAAAACTACAAATATGCTCTAAAAATATGCACTTATATTTAATTATTTTACACAACATTTTCATTTGTACAAATATTTTTTTTAAATTTGTAAATAAAAAAAAAAAGCAAAGTAATATAAGTTATTAATTTATTATTATTTATATTTTCTAATCATAATTTAAACAAAAAAATAATGAAAAAATCGCTTTAAAAATTAAAAATGTTCCTTGAATAAAAAAATGCACTTCTGTCGAGTTATATTTATATACCTGAAATACCTAAAATCTATAAATGCCATTAACAATAGTCAATAATCATTGAGTTATTTTCCTATAAAAGTATTTATAGAAAATCGTCGTATTTCGATAGCAGGCAGCAGCTGTTTCTATTTTAGATTTGTATAATATTCTATTTTAGATAAAGCTAGCTGTAGTTGTAATTTATATATATATTTATATAATATCATATTAACCAATAGAGGAAAAACATAGTTTTTAATGTCAAATGGAAATTTGAATAATAAGATTCAAGAATATCTAGTAAGGTCTCTGAATATGAATGTATTTATTTTTTTATTTACAAATTTTCATATTAAATATCCATAAATTATAAAATATGCTTTAAAAAATTGTAAAATTAAGAAATATGCTCTAAAATCTAAAAATCACTAAATATGCAAAAATATGCACTAAAAACTTTTGATATGTTTTTCGTAGTGTCTTGAAATGAATTTCTAGCTTACTTAGCAATAAATCTAATGGTTCAAAAAAATCATGCAAATGCAACAACTTCCGAGCCCTAGTTATAATATACCCTTTATAAATGATTACGGATTCCATTTATATCTATTTTAAATATTTCACGGAAAATAGAGATATTTTCACGTTTCTAAATAAATCGATTTTGGTTCTATTATTATTGTTCATAAAGTAATACTTATATAGTTATGTATAGGTAGTTAAGTTTAGTTTTGATTTCCATCGGTAATTTGATTTAGTATATTATATGAATAGTCATCAATAATAGATTTTAAAAAAATAATAATCATCAAATATAATAATATCAATTTGATAAAGAGTTACCCCTACAGCATATTATTCCATTATTATATTATTACAGTCGTGTAATATAAACACACTAAGGCCCTCCGCACACGAAGCTACTAAAAAGAAACTAAACTAGTAAGTGATTTGAATCACTATAAAATCACAAACTGATTACAGACGCGGCTCCGCACACGAAGCTACTCATTAGTGACCAAAATCATAAATTTGCACAACGAAATGAGCGCGTAGGTACTATAAAATAGGAAACTAGAAACTCAAATAGCTAGGATACTGGGAAGTCGCGTCGCTATCAACTAGTTTACAACTCGTCGTAGACAAGTTACTAACAGGTAGCGTCGTGTGCGGAACTCCACTTGATTAAATTGCCAGCAACGCAAAACAAACTTATCAGTAACTAGAATTACTAATCGGTTTTATTTAGGTATCTCCGTGTGCGGAGGGCCTTATATATTTGAAATGACAAACTAAAACAAAATAAATCCAAATGTAATAGGTACTTTCGTATAACTTACAAGTTTCACTTCTCTTCATTTAAACAGTTTAGACTTTTAATGTTTTATAAAATATAATTGTCATTTTAGTCTTGAACCTGATTTCTTCATATTTTGCACCTAGCACTAAATTCTTTAAAATTCAAATATATACTAAATAGACATAATAATATGTCTATAATATGTATTATTAAAATCCATCAAAAACATTGAATGAATTATTACGTGAATTTACGTCTAATACTCTTAATAGTACCTATTAGACATTTTAATATACACCTATAATAATGTACTAGTTACTATAGTATATATATACTATATAGCCATATAGGTACCTATACTAATATACATTTATGAAGTTACACATATCTACACAAATCGTGTAAATGTATATTTTATAGTAGCGTAGTAACTTATATTTTTAATAATATTTTATCGAATGTATAAATTTAATTTAAATATTTCTTTGTAAATATATGTTTCCTGTGGGCTGCAATCCTGACTTACTGTACATGTTTAAAGTAATATTATTAATATTTAAATTAAATATGTTACACAATGTTTACTTAGCAAAAAAACAAATTTACTAGCTTAAAAAGTAGCTAAACATATTATTTATAAGGCACTCTGAAAGCTAATATAGACATACGGTATATAAGTATAAATATTAAAGAATTAAACTTAAATAAAATGTAAGCATTGAAAAACCAACTCCACAAAAAATAACAAACACTCATTATTTTGTCTCAATAACTCTTCATAATATGATCATGCCACTAAATCATACGAAGATGTACCTATAAACTATGTATCAACACTTGTTTACAAAGTTTTTTTTTATACATACTACATAGTCTATAGACTAGAAACTACCGGAATCCACTCATAAATGTCTTAGGTAGGTACATATTCAGTTTACCCTTTCACTACCCGGAAATCTTCGCCACAGACTCAAATGAAAGTGATGATATTTTGATTTAATATTCTCTAACCTTTTAATTCCAAGCTAAGTATGAATAGGTGACTATTCTTATTCGTGTACCTCTTTATTCCCTTTATGTGTATCTCCCTATAGTCATATATACTTATTATGAAATATGACTGCGTGAATCCGTATAGATTTTACCCAGATATTATATTCTTAATAAAATGAAAAAATATGTAAAAATGTATTATTAGTTCATAGTTGTACTGCAGACGGCGGGTTATATAAATGAGAACAATAATAATTAAAATCTTACTCAATCATAAAAACGTTGGCTATAAAATATGAATAATATAATGCACACATATTCGTACGATTAATTTCCATATAATATATTTGTTATGTATATGTTTACATATACACGTATGTATATAAATTATATACAATTGTAATATTATTGTATGTGGTTTGTATATTATAATAAATTGCTATTTATTCATGTCTTAATCTCTGTTACGGAAGAAATAAAATTGTTCAAAAATAAAATTAATGACGTCCATCGTTACGATACGCCTGTAAGAATAAATAATGGTAGTGGTGGAGATGGTGGTCGTGAAATGTGGGTCACCCGCGGAGGCCGGAACAAGTTCAAGGAGGGATTGCCGGAATGAGAACCGGTTGCACTCTATAGACTATACAGGGGCCATTTACCTTCCGTCAGTCGCATCGCAGTAACCGTCCGAGAAAAGGAAGTTCCAATATTGCTGAATTTATTCATTTGTTTAAAATCACGTTAATATATTTTAACTTTAAAAATTACTGCATAGTTATATTAGTATAATAATAATATTGTCTTTGACAACAGAAAGAAGAATATATATTTTGGAGACTTCAACGCAGGTAAGAACAATAATCATATTAATATTAAAACGCAGTAAATTTAATATAGTTTTTTATCTTTTAATTTTACTATGAAACAATCATCATATTATTTTGAATTACTTTTTTAAAATACTCAACAAATTAATAATACTATAACTCATAAAGGATGTTTATAAATTTAAATTTTATGTATAATATAGATACCTACCTATCGAGACATCGAGTAGATATTATATTTATCTATTTTTACATAAATAATATTTCAGTTGTATGTTCTAAAAATGTGTAACATTTAGCTTACTACCAAAGTAATATACGATACTATAATATAGTATGTAGGTATTTATTTTATGTCGTTATTATAAGTTAGGTATAACACGTTACGTCGTTATACCTATATACGCCGTACATTTAATATTAATTGTATTATAGTTTTATCAGAGACTTTTTACATCAGCGATCTATTCATACTAAAAATAAACTAAATAAAACTTTTATACCTTTATTATGTGCATGTACAGAAATTTCGTTTTAAATCTGCTTGTTTTAGTTTTACATTTATATTTTAAAAAATATAGTAAAATCTGTGTTCTCAATGTCCGTATCGTAATTTCGTCGTTATAGCACGACAATAATTTAAAATAACTGTATTTTAATTATATATACCTATATATATATATTTATAATAATTTACTACAATTAGATACCACTATATATATATATTAAGCGATCAGTCTGCTGGTCAGCGTATCTCTTTAGTCCAGTACTATTCGGTCCATTAAGTAATTAAATAGTAATAAAACGGTGCAATAATGATATATATAATATATATGGTAGCTATATACGCTTAACGTTCGAAAAATGCAGTAAATTATTATAATACTCATGTAGGTAGTTATGTACCTATACTCATATAAAATGTAGTATTTTACGTGTATACTGTATAATATACTATAATAATACTATATAATATGATTCATTCGACGCCGTGTACATCGGTTTATGCGATGAAGTCGACGAGATGATTTCACCGAACTTTCTCCCAACAACTATGTGTCATAGGCATAAATATCGGTTCCAATTACAAAGTGAAATTTGTACAAAGAAAACATCTATCGACAAAGTCGCCATCATGAATAATACCGGCAGACGTTGTGCTCGGGCATAAATACGCAGCTTTGAATAAATGTTAACTCTACTGTATTTAGGTACCTATACGTATATATTATATAGTCCAATATTCAATAGGTAGTAAGATTATCATCGTAAGTATGCAATATAAATTCGATAGATATTATTACTATTTACTTGTTAATATAATATACATAATATATTGCATCGGAAATATTAATTAAGGGTTATTAGGAAATAGTACCAAAATCTAGGTCAACGAAATATATATATATATTAGTATATTATTACGAGGAAGTAAAAACAATGACGGGACAGTCTTTAAATAAGAAAAAGTATGGTAGGTATTCACTATTTAAATGAAAGTAACTGACCGGACTATGTGGGTCACTTGGTTATTGTTGCGTGTGCGTGACACAGGCGATGGTGGTCAAGGTTAAGCGTGGGCCACTTTTCGTCGGCAGTTGCATTCTCAAGATCTCCGACACAACACTGGTTTAATAACATCCATTTTGATCGTTTTGTAGGTTAGTACCTAATTTTCAGAATTAATGTTATGTATACATATAAATATTTAAGTGCACATTCTGTTAAAAATACATTTTTCTCAGTCGTTAGTTTCATTTCATTGTAGATGAGGAATACACGATTTAAAAGTAAAATGGTCGTAAAAATGGTTCTGGAGATGTTATTGTAATATTTCTTTTAATGTAAAGTGTTCATGTAAAATAGTAAAAAGTATATCTAAATTTGAATATTCAATTTAAATTTTAACACGCAAATATTATTACTTTTAAATTGTCACGATTATGAAATCGGGGGGGGGGGGAGGGGGTATAAATTAAACCAAGTATTTTACAGTTTTCGTATATAAATAATACATTTATTAGGGGTAAAAATATCAATTAAACACCCAAAACCCCCATTGGCCACTGTAAATTGTAATTACCTAAACTACAACAATTACAGGCATAATATGTATAGAACTACCTAACACATCCATTTCTAAAAATATTAGTTTTTTCAATTTTTTGTTCATCTTTAATAACTATCAAAATGTAATCCGTTGAATTAGGTTAATTAAAAATGCTATATATATTATATATATAATAGTTTTAACTTATAAACATAGATATACAATGAAAAAAACTGTGTTAATTAGAATTGTGTTTGTTTACACTACGTGAACGGTGTGAACATTTAATCTATTGTCTGAGCGCTCAGCGTAATTTTATTGTATGCCAACATTAATATACATCTTATAAATTATAATAGCAAGTGATTTCGTTCCATTACCATAAAAATTAACACATAGAAATCAAAATGAATTTATAATCCACATCTGCATGGCATACATTTTACATTATATTATTATTATTATTTCGCTACTATATAAGCTCATCCAATGCAGTGCGTGTGAGCATAAAAAAAGTAGATACGTCTATTTTTCCTTTTAAAACAATTGATTTGACACGTTTTTACTTTTTAGATAGGATCACCTACATATCATGTTTACTTTCTAAGCGTCTAGAGTCTAGACAGAACAAGACAATACAATTAAATATATATAATACCTACTCTAAAATATTATCCGATAAAAAAATTATATATACCTACCTACATCAATACCTATGTTTCACGGTCTAATGCTAAAACCGCGACGAAAGTATTTCTTTCTCTTATCGAAGATCGGGACATAACCACGTAAACATAACTTTGATAGGTACCTATATGTATACACTAAAATATAATCGATAAGTAGGTAGAAATTGGCCAAACGAAATTCCTGTGATGTCCTGACCTACACACCCATTAACCTAAGTGGTTGCCGGCCGAGCACTTATTTATTGTTTAAAATTGCTTATAATGGTGATTGGTGGATCGTTATTGCGATCATGTACCTGCAGGGCAATACCAATTGTGTAAAATATAGCTCGTAATATTCATTAGTAATTCGTACAACATTTGTTTATTGTATCGTACAATTTCATAATAACGATCATGATAACTATGTTAATAATTTTTTTTTATGAATTGGGTAAGAATTATTTGCTTGTCTTATTGTTGATTAACTTCGTAAATAAATACTATAGGTATAACTTAATCAACTCATTAATTAATAATACATTTTATTCTAAAACTAAATACACGAAATGTAATTTACTAGGTACTTAACTGCAACTATAATATTATAGTGTTTCTTCGTAAAAAATAAATATATATACCTATACCTACAGGCGTTTTACGACTAAACTAATTTAAATGCAATAATTACAATCAGATTTCCAATTAATGATTATTATATTATATGATCAAATTAATACTTAACATTTATATTAGTATATTACACAAAAATACCTAGGTACATTATTCTATTTACAGTACATTACATTATTATTATTTACTATATATATAGGTACCAAACTACCAACTGGCGATTATTGTTACCTCACTAAATCATTATTGTATTGATAGTTAGTGATAATACTTAATACATTGTAATTAAGTTCTGTAATATTATCTATAATACTAAATTAATAAATTAAGACTACATTTTCTTAAATGCACTATAATACACAATTCAATATTCTTCTTTAATGTATTCTTGTTTTACTTCAACCATATTATTACCTATGCCTAGTATATTTTGATAATTTAAAATATAAAATAATTTTTATATGTATATACTAATCTATATATTATCATGTCAATATATTATTATATTTATCTATATATTTATATATTTGTATATTTATATATAACTATTAGAAGCATGTAACAATTATTGTTTTCAACTATTAAAACAAATTTTAACGGTTTTATAAATTTCGACTTTAATGAAATAAATAAATTGTATACGCATTGTTTATTTATCTAAACCACGTACAAAATTGTTTCAAGATATATTACAATTTGTTAGCTAAGGTATGGGCGCTCACTAAGAACCAAATCATATATTATAGGTTATCATTATTATTTATTATTGTATCAAATCAATATTTATTACCTACGAAGATACGTTATTGATAATAATACATTTCAATGATCAGGGTCATTGACTCTGACGAGTAAAATGTAAGGTTTTTGAACTCTAAAATAACTAATATGACAAGACATATCACTATAGAGTATAGACACTAGAAGAAAGTTGCACAAATAATATACATTGGATAATTATTGTAAAACCGGTTTGCAAATATCGTTTTAGTGTTATTACGTTATTATTATTATATTATTACAATATAAAAATATATAACAACATGCGAAAATAAAGATAACGGTACTATTATTGTAATTTGTAATGATAAACGAATACATATTACGGAAAAACATAATATGATATCATTTAAACAATATTCAAATAGTAAAAATGTAAAATAACCACATTCAACTGAATATAAAAAAAAAATTAATTACAATTTGGTCTTTATGAGTTATAGTTTAAATATAAATCTGTATAATATGGTAAAACAATTATTAACTAACAAAATTTAAGCGTATTATATAATATTAGGTAATATGTAATACTTTGGCTCTCATTTTTGATGCTTTTCATGTTTTAATTTTCCACAAACCTATACCTACCTAACTAAAAAATTAAATATTTGTTGTACAATATATACCTACATTATATTATACTGAACTATAAGTAACGTGTAAACTAGTATAATACTACCGTATTAAAAATGTTATTCTAACAATGTAATTATTTTCACAGATCAAATTATGACCAACAAACAGGCTATAGGATGGGCCTTCCTGTGCCTGATGGGAACCACATTGATGGCGCCTGCCGTATTAACTTACCCACAAGAACATCGTTCTTCTCAAACACCAAGTCAATATGAACCCCAACGTCCCGTCTATCAAGGAAATTACCCGGTGTATCAACCAGAACAAGATGCGAGAAAATTCGTCGAAAAACCGAATGCCAGCAAAAAAGTGGTGTCGTCGACTGGAGTTGTAGAAGATCGCAACGACTTGGAAGATGTACAAACTAATTCTATTTCGGTTAGAAAACAAAACATACCAATGATTGTAAAAAATAAATAAATAAATATAAAATCATTAAATAGTAATGTTTTACATTTTAGCAAGATGCAGCAGGTGGTTTTTCATGGAGCAGTGTATTGGGAATGATTATGCAAATGCTGTTCAATCCAGCAAGCCAGGCAGCAGGACCAAGCAAATCAGACGTTTTAGACGGCGACCAGGTATACAAACTAGATTGATATAATATAATATGGAATATGGATATTGGATAGGATTCACGACACATTGGAATATAATATTATAAAATGAACAGTTATTTTAACGGTTTTAAATTTAAATTTATTGTTTTTAGGCTATCGCTCCGACATCGCCCTGGGCTAATTTGTTATCTGTAGGTCTGAAAATTTTAACCGCGTTTTTGGGAGGTGGCAATGTAGCGGGAGACGGAATTGACAAAGTGGATAACTCTTCGCCAATGCAGGTAATAAAAAATACGAAAATAAACACTATGTATATACACATATTATATAAAACATTTATTATAATGGATGGTTCAATCTTAAAAAAACCAAAAATATTTAAATGCGTTTATTTTATAATCGTTTAATTAAAATATTACGTTAAATACGTCTTAGTGCATAGTTTTGAACCATCTATTAAGTGAAAAAAAACGTATAAATTACATTTGGACCGGGGGTTATATATAGTATATGAGAACTTTACTTAAATACGCCTTCTATAATCTGTCACTGTATTAAATATTAATGTTAAAATACTATTTTGTATAAATATTATAAGCTTCTGAGTATAATGCATAAATTAATTAGGTAAGTCGTTAAATGTATATAGTTTTAAGTAAATTATTCAAAACAACATTCGGCTCCTTAAATGATCTGAACATTACACGTCAAATGTTAAAATTTACTATCTTAATTTATTAGTGGAATTAAAAAAATATGCTTGGTAATTATTGTTGTTTTTACTATGCAATCGGTATCATTTGGTAATACTTTCAATTTTCAAAATTAATTAAAATCAAATTTGAGCTATAGGTAATAATATTTTACTCTTACAAACATTTAAACCAACAGTAAAATATTTGCTTATTTAAATACATCATAATATAGTACATATTGACTTTTATTATTTTGGCTTTTAGAGAAGAAAATCGATAAAGTATACTTATCTGCTTATCTTTTCTATGTAGTTATTTTTAGATTACTTTTTCAAAATGTTACTGTTAACGTTTAGAAATTACCTATATGTAAATAATCAAGACATCTATGTATAATATTTATGTATGTATGTATGTATGTATGTATGTATGTATGTATGTATGTATGTATGTATGTATGTAGTATGTATGTATGTATGTATGTATGCATGTATGTATGTATGTATGTATGTATGTATGTATGTATGTATGTATGTATGTATGTATGTATGTATGTATGTATGTATGTATGTATGTATGTATAAATTATGTATATAGGTATATATTATATTATATATATTATATAAATATACTATACATACTTTAAAATATATATTCACTGATATTTAAAATTGAAATATATAATACGTGAACAATAAATTAATATTCATAATAAAGTATTAATAAGCTTCAAGTCCCCGGTCCTTAGGATCAAAACATGCTTTTCTTCTTTTTATAAATATTTAATGAATTGGTATATGGTGGCACGGTACGTAGGGTGTATTGGCGGCGGTCTTATCTACAGTACTTGGCAGCAGGGATCCCGATCAAGTGGCCACCATGGCCAAACAAGCTGGAGAGGTAAGAAACCCACACACTGCTTTAGCTACCACCCAAACTAACATTTTATATGCAACTGTTTTTATAAGACTTAATTGGTGATTATAATATTTCAAATAAATTCGTGATGTTAACAGTTCATCAATATTGTTGTCAATCTTTTGGATGCTTTGAAGACATCATTCAGTCACAGATCTATGTCAGCTAGATCTTTGGGTAAAAAGGACGCTATGTCCGATGCAGCTGTAGCCAGCTTATCCATGTTCAAAGTAAGAAACTTTACACTTGATACCTAAACCTATATATTGTATATTTATTAATATTTTATTTTGAAATAATAATAATCTTTTTGTTTTTAAATTAGGGATATATGAAAACCATGAATACGGCTAATGATGTTTGCGCTCAGAAGTTTGTATGCGAAGCTAACAAAGAATGTTCAGGTGAAACATCAAGTTCTAGTGCCATATATTGTCAGCTTGGAACGTAAGGAAATAATATTTATTAATACCTTAATTTTTTTTTTATCAAACATAATATTATTATGTATGTGTTCATACATATGTTCGTATGTATTTGATGTATTAGTGGCGTATCCAGGGGGGGCAAGTGGCTATAGCCACCCCCCATTGACCATAGAATTTTATCAAGATTAATAAAAAATAAAGTGTAAATAAAATACGTATTTTATTTTTATACTTAGCCCCCCCTCATACAAAATTCCTGGATACGACACTGTGATGTAGCAATGGTTATAATAAGTTACTGGTTTATAGCTTGATCGTTTCGAAATAATAATTGTATTAAAATTAATTTATAATTATAGATACGCAACAAGTTTCTTGCTACAAAGGACTGGTAATGCACCTTTCGAAGTATATTATGACGCGGGAAGACGTGGACGATCTGGAGATGACTGTCGCCAACTCTACTTGGCTTGTAACGAAGTTTAAATTCCAGTTTCCACCGATCATACAAATTAAATAATAGTTTTTCCACTCAAAAATACCTTATCTTAACAGTTTCATATTCCATATCTAAAGCAGTTCTCCTTTGATTTAAATCCGATTAAAAACAAAGATCTCGTCTCTGAAATTGACCATTTAAACGTACACAATACAGATCCGCATTGGTTTCTTATCAGGATTATTAAGATAATCTTTTATTACATATATATATATACTTTTTTTTTTACCGAGTATTATACTTTATATTTATTCCTATTGTTTGTATAACAATACACTTTGTACCATAGTAGTCTGACCTATTAATTATGTATATTTTTTTTTAATTATTTATACTTTATTTATTTTAATTTATTGTTTTTAATAAATTATTATAGGGATTACTTTTAAATAGAATCTTTAATGTTATTTTGTACTTCCTTATCAAATATCCTCCTTATATTAGTACTGTTATCGAATAATACCTACCTAAGAGATAAGTTCTTACCATTCGGATTTTAATAACTTACAATTTGTAAATTGTAACGAATATTTTACAGTTGAAATTAATTTTATTGGTATTTGAATGATTAAAATTAAAACAAAAACACTATAAATATTATTGTAAAATTCCTATATAGGTAAGCAATAGGATAAACTTGGGTAAGGATAAAAAAATAATCTGTAGGTAGTTATATTATACACATACAGGATGTTTCTGAAATGGATGAGGTAACTAGTATATGCATACTCAGTAGTCAGTGTGATGGCCCAATGGAAATTTTTTTGAATTTTTTTTTCTATTTTCAAAATCTGTGTTTATACAAATTATTTTAGAACATTATCTTAAGTGTAAAAATAAATAGTCAAGTTGTATTTCTTGCAAAATGCTCATACGAATCGAGGTGTTACCTCATTTTCGCGCTTGTCGCGGGTTTTTCACGATCGAATCACAGACTAAAAAAAAAATGGTGTAGTACATCGATTTGTATGAGAACATTACAAGATAAACAGTGTTAAACGTATAGTTGTTGTTTTAGTCGTTATTACTAATACATACTGTATCGCTATTGGAAAACTATTCTTATATTAAAAAGACTTAACTAGGTACTATCAATATTAATTTTGCTACCACACAACTAATTAGGTAGCTAACGCCAACTATTTTGTATTATTAGAATAGAATGCCAGTACCACAGTGTAGCATTTAATGTTTCCTATCTTCTAGTGATGAAGGCGTATATATAGTTATTATTATGGTACTAAACGTGAAGTTCATAGGTAATAACGTTGTTTATGTATAGTTTAATAGTTGTTAGTTAGGGCCGTATTTGAACATTTTGCGCCCCGGGAAACATATTTTTTTAGAACCCAAAAAAGATTTTGAACATTTTTTTTTTGGAAACCTTTGTATTTTAATGAGTTAAGAACAATCAGTGATACAAGCAGAATTTGTCGGTCGGACTTATAGTTTTAAATTGATACACTTTTCAACTTTTGCAGTTCACGAGTTTGCGAATTTCCACCTGTCGGTTTTTTTTTAGATTTTGAGTGGAGCGATTCCCAGTAGTTTTCAAAAGCGCCGTGAAAAACAAGAAAAATTAAGGAAAACGGAAATTTTTACGTAAAATTGATTTAGGTTTTTGGTGTAAATCTAAAACAAATGAATGTATGCAAATGTTTAGACTGAATGTTTATATTAGCATTTTCTTATACACCATAACATTTTCAAAATATTTTGACTTATTTTGAGCTGTTTACGGACATTTTCAGTTTCAAATTTTTTATTCTATAGATATCAATAAAATTTTATTTGATGGATAAAAAAGCATGACAATTTAATACTAGGCTCCTAATATATAGTTTCAAAGACAGATTGAAAATGTTAAAAATTCATAGTCACAATTTTTTTTTATAAGCATTTAAAGTTCGAATTTTCGACAAAATATGTAAAATTCGTATTTAATTATAACATTAGATATTCAATTGATTTCTCATGTAACAATATTCTTATTTTGTTGTAATTCGAAAACGAATAACTGTAGATACATGAACATTTCACTGAATGTTAATTTTATCAATTCTTATACTTGATAACATTTTCAAAATATTTGAATCGTTTTGAGCTGTTTACGGACAATTTCAAATTTCAATTTTTTAGTTTTTTTTCCAAGATTATCAATTAAGTTTAAATTTTTGGGCTAAAAAATGTGAAAATTTAATACAAGGCTCCTGATACATTGTTACAATAGCAGTTGAAAATATTAAAAATACATAGGCACACATTTTTTTATAAGCATTTAAAGTTCGAATTTTAGTGAAATTTATCAAATTGAGAATTTACAAATTATTTTTTTTTATTTTATTTTATTTCATTAACTATATTTAAATATATATATTAACGCCAATGGGCTTTTGCAAAAAAGAGTAACAAAAACAAAAACAAAAACATTACATAGTATGACATAATATATGAATCAGATAAATATTAAAGTAATATATAAGAATGACATTATAATTGTAATAACAAAATATTAATAAATATGTAGCATAGGTACGAACGGTTATAAAATATTTGAGTTGTATATGTGCATCATTCTCAGGAGAGGTGCATTAGCAGCAAAGTTAGACCTACTTGTTGATATATAAAAAGTTTCTTGGGATGAGTATTGAGTGCTGCTAGGAATCTGGATGCTAAGTCTCTCTTTGTCCGTTTGATAATCCCCTTATAAAGCGATAACCATGAGTTTGACGTCTAGATGCAAGTGAATCGAGACATAGAACATCGTTTATAGGTTGATAATCGTGGGGTAGAAAAATATATTTAAACAGTAGCCAGCATAATTCAGAAACCTGTTCTGCACTTTATCAATCCTTAGTGAATCGCAATGGTGTAAGGAGTCCAGACAATAGCTCCATACTCTAATACCGGACGTGCCAATATGAGCAATAAAGCACTGAGAGAAACTTAGAGGAATTGAAACTCGCGGAATTTTTAAGCAAAATTTAGTTCAGCTAAACTGTTGTCTTTATTTATGTGTGGTGAATAAAAATCTGTCAGATTTTTAAAGGATTCAATTTCACTTGTATTTAAAAACTGATTTTTTGAAAAAATAGTCTCAAATCCTATATACATTTATAAATTAGTAAATATTATAATTAGTACTAAATACTACTAAAAGAAAAACCTTTAAAAATTTTTTTGTGTGCAGTAAATCTTTCTTCTAATTGAACAATAAAGAAATCTACATATGGAATGAATATTGTAGTTCGATAATAACGTTCAACGTTTATTTCTGATATTTTATTATTATCCGAATCTGTATAAGGATTTGCACGATTGGTTTGTCTTTTTGTTATTCTTTTCACTAATAGATTTAAGCTGATAACTTTAGCCATTTTCTAAATTACATTATATCGTGTTTAGAAATAGTTTGATAAAAATTAAATATACAATTTGTAAATTGACTTTGATTACCTCTGCCATTAGGAATATATTATCAAATTCGTGTAACTAAGATATACTAGATATAACTATAGATAAGATAACTTAGTTCGTGGTACCAACTATATATATTTTATAGCTTTGATAATTATTACATAACTAACAAATTAAAACCAATTATGCATTACCTTTTTTTTTTCGAAAAAAGCGAATCAAGCAAGAAACTTAAGTAAATGCATAAAAAAAAGTTCATGGGGGGGATATGACACCCTGGATACAAAATAAATAAATTGCAGTTGTGCGCACAACACGGTTTTTATGTTATCGTGGTTTCTATTAGGTATACCTACTTTATATCTGAAACATCACATGTTTACTCAGTTGTTAACACCAAAGTATTACATTTTACCCATTCAAGAATTAATCATAATATGTTCTTTGCAAAGTAACATTGATGCTCGTTCTTTGTATAGTTATCCGAGAATTATCAATTAGCTATGATTTCTTTTAAAGTTTTAATAACATTAACTGTGGCATTATGTATCACAACATTTTGTAGTACAGAAACAACTGTGTCAGGTAAGTATTTACTTAAAGTAAATTTGCAGTAATTATTTGTATTTATATAAAAATATCAAATTGATAGTAGGAATCATAACACTAATAATATATTATAAAAGTGATCAACAAAAGAATAATTTATAAAACTTAATACGACCGGACCTTTATAATTTAAAATTAATGTACCTACCGAATACTTATCAAAAATAAATAGTAATTTTCTTTGTCTAGAATCTAGATAACACTATATCAAAGATAAAATTAATTTAAATTTCATGCGTCTTAATTGTTCATTAAAATGAATTAATCAAACAAAAGTCACAATAATTAAATAATTCAATAATTTAATATTATGAGTTGTAGGTATTAATATTATATTGAAGATACAATTGATAAATTTTCTGAAATTTGGCCATATTCAATATTTTTAGTGGACTATAAACCAACTAGAATGTGAACACATATGATCATAATATATTAGTATTGTCTGTAACCTAACCATAGTTTGTGATACCTACGTATTTATTATTGATTAGACTTTTTTTAAATTCGGAATAGTATATAATAGTAAAACAAATACAATTACGTTACAATTAAATTATAACTATTTTATTTTTTAATACTAAAAATAAAAATTTTAATTGCATTACAATTTTTTTCAAAACAACCAATTTGTAACTTTTATTTTTAGAGAAATTTTGATGCTAAAAACAGTAATTTAACTATTTAAGTCAAGTAGTTGATTCTTTAGCAGTTTTTTAAAATATTAATATTTTTTTGGAGCTAATTACCTAATTCGAAATGTACTAAGTTTTAAAAAAAAAATTTGTTTGGACAATTTTCAAATATGTAAGTCTTAATATACATTTTATAATTTTCTTTACGTTTAAGTATAGTATCAATTATTTATTTTTAATTCGTAAGGTCTTGTGACCCTGTATAATATATTATATAATATTCACTTACAAAGCAAGGCCTTTAGTAGATAGGAAGAAAAAGAACTAACTTACATTACATTTCAATATCAATAATTCAGTAATTTTTGTATGTCTAGATTGCAAAGGTAAGGAACTTTATACAATAATATACCTAATCAATTTTACAATTTCTTTTTGGAATATAACCATGATATAGCAGAACTTGGCCTTCCTTTAATATTTAATATTTTTTATTATGTAACAAACTTCAACTCTATTCATTTATATCACATTTTTAATAATGAATAATTTTATGGTTCTGATCGCTTCCACAAATATATTGTTTTTACTATGATATTATTTGTGTATAATTTTTTTTTTACGTAATAAATACAAATTTAAAGTACATTTAATTGTTATTGGGGAAAATAAAAGAAGATATGGTTCTAATTTACAATAGGTTTCTAGTAGGACATTGTATAATGTGCGTAATAGCTGCTGTGTTAAATGTGAGTTCAAAGATATTGGTTATATTATTATCAATGTGTGTGAAAAACGATTCTGATGGCAGTTAGAGCTGACCCGGTCAACTATATTACTTAATATATTACCTATTAGCAACCCTGTGCAATTTAATGATAATTTTTAACTGAGTTCAGTTCAGTTTATTGTAAATATTTTAAAAGGTTTAAAAGTTATCCAATTTTTTTTTAAAACTTGGTTAAATTAAAAGTTTTATGGAAACTTACACCTAATTTATTAACTTAAGCTGAGTTATTATTTTTTTTTTAAATAATATATAAATAGTCAGTAATATGATTTAAAATAATATAAAGTAAATATTCATGCAATATTAATCATCAATAATAATAATTATTGTATTATGTTTATTATATTTAATTACTTATAAATTAACGTAACTGTTGGATTTGATTAAAATTAACTCGTTATTTATTAAGTTTATATCAATAAAAATCAGTTGAGGTTAAAATTAAGTAAATAATTAAAAAGTAATTACTAATTACATTTGAAAATGTCATTATGTGTAGGTATAAAATTTAATAATATACTTTAAATATCCGTGAATAAGTACTCGTTAAGTAACCGTGAATAATATTTTTATATTACAAAAAAATGACTAAATTTGTTATTATTTGAAATATCTAATTTGGTAATTATAATTTGGTATTTTATTAATAAATAACTACCAAATAACATGAACATATTTGTACCTATTATTGTAAAATTGAGCCTATGTATATTTTTAACTTTCTCTAATAAAAACTTATTAGGTACATTGACACATTGTATTAAATTGTTTTGACCCAGTGGAAATTTGATTATCGACATTTAATGAAAAATATGTTCTGAGCAAGTACACACGTTCAATTATTTTTTTGTTGATTTCAGACTTAAATTATACTCATTTCACAATGTATTTTTCAACTTTTATACCATTTTTAAAATCAAATTTTTTTCTATTTTAACAGGTAAGGAATTATAGAATGTAGGCCCAAGATAACTCACAAATCTCTGACCGAAAGACATTTTTACAAAAAAATGTTATTGCATAATCATAATAATATGCTCTCTGTTACCTTTTGTTTATAATTTGTGTATGCTCAATCCCAGTCATCTAATGTTTTACTTTTCACGTAATTGATATTTTTTGTATCCAAATGTTTCACTGAAAGAACATTAAACATTTTTAAATTAAGATAGGTAGACCCTTATACCTAATTCTTGTTTGTGAAGACAGATACAAATAATTTGGTTTTTTTTGTAATTGCAAGGACCTAAGTGAATTTTCAATTAAGTCACCACAAAAACAAAATAACCACCATACTACCATAGCTGATATCAGAGTGGACTCAGGTCTCATCTCAAAGATTCTCATTTGAATATTCAATTAAGAGGACGCACACAGATATCTGTTGTCTCTGTCTTACAAGTGCGTAACATAGCAAATTAGCCGTTTAGCTCCGTTAGTTTAAAAATGAGAGTGAATCGACCTATCATAAAATTTTTTAGTAAGAACATTATCAGTGTTTGTATATTGTGGGTATTTTTACGATAATTCAGTTTTTAAATGAGTTATGAGCATTTTTAATTTAAGCTATATTATATACTCAAAAGTTGCTAAAAATTTAATTATCGTAAAAATGCACATACAATCACAGAGAATTTTCATACCATCAAGTTTCATTACAGTTCATTCGCTCTAATTTTTAAACTAACAGCTATCCCTGATCTGATGAGCATACATTTTCTAATAATATGTTATGCACGTCTTGTAATACGGGGACAACAATGAACAAATATCTGTGTACGTCCTCTTAATTGAATATTCAAATGAGAATCTTTGAGATGAGACCTGAGTCCACTCTGATATAAGCAATGGTGGTTTTTTTGTATTTCATGGTTAAACCTAATCGTGACTACTACGTTAATTTGCTATGTTACGCACTTCTAAGACGGAGACAAGAAATTGTTGTGGCGTATACTCTTAACTGATCGATGATAAATAAAAATAGTTTGTAGTTGCAATTAGGTAGGTAATACTTGTTCAAAATCACTGTTATCACGACGAATCTAATTAACTAAGTATAAAAAATATTTCAATGTGATTTCAAATGTATATAATTGTTTGCTTTACATGCCTTGTAAGCGTTTTGCAGCTTCTACCAAGTCTTTCCAACGATTTCTGTCTTCCTAGTCCTGAATTCTTGCTAATTCGTCAGTCCTTATTAAATCACTAGTGATGATCAAAACAAGACCAAGACCAAGACTTTCAAAATCTTGGTCTTGGTCTTGGTCTTGCAGACTCAGTCTTGGTCTTGGGTATACACCTTAATATTGGTCTTGGTCTTGGTCTTGGTCTTGGTCTTGGTCTTGCGCAAGACTCTTGCAAGACTCTTGCTATTTTCACAAAACATATTAAAAAAAAACTAAATACCTGTTATAGCTGTGTGTAGGTTTTTTGCTATGATCACTAAGATGAAACTTAGTCCAATATATTACATAGTATATTCATAAATCAAACATTAACATAAAACAAGTCAAACAATTTAATTTTTATTATAGGTAGGTACTCGTTTAAAACTTTGCATTTTAAATTATGCTTGTATTATTTTACTTGTATGAATCAATTTACCAGCATAATTAACTTTCTAAGTTCCTATTGCATTTATAATAAATATCAATAGGTTATTACTAATTGCTAATTACTAGTTATTGACCAATATAATGTTTATAAAAATTAAATTGTTGTTTTTTTAATGTTCACTTTAACTAATAATAATATTTAAAAAAAACTGTATGGTTTGTTCCAAATATTAAATTGCTTAATAATTATATTAATTGTTATAATGATAATATTTATTATTTATAATTAAACTTTTATTCTTCTTTTATTCACCAGTGTCCAGTACAGTGTAGTACTAAATGTTTAAGTTTCTTTTAATATAATATATTGGCAATAAACCATTTCTGTAAATCTTATTAGGTACCCATATTTTATTTTTAGAAAAAGTTTTTAATTATCTTAATGTCAACTAAGTTAAGTAGTAACATTGTATTTAAGATAACTGTAAAGTGTAAAGTGCATACCTACATCAGTACAGTATGTCAGTAACAATAACTAGGTATAACAAGGTGTATTACTATTTACTAACAGACAACAAGTTTACGACACTAATGAAATGCTATAGGTACTGTACTGACACTAGTTTAAGAACACAATGTGCAGTACAGAAAAATCACACAAGCTACGAATGAAAATAAAAACGTACTTCCTATTAAAATGATACCTACCGTAGACCGTAATGACTTTCAGCAATTATTAGTATATTCGATTCAAAGTAAAGGTGTGTTATGGACATACATTATTCTATTAGCAAGACAACATTCGACGTTTTATCGATTTTGGGAAAATAAAATAATTTTTCAGTAATTGTTAATTAGTATATGAAACAACTATGTTATTTTGTAATATTAATTCTCATTATATTTTAATCTTTTTTTCAATAATTCGTCATTTCCTCGAATATAGGTACTGATAAAATTTCATAACAATACAAATAAATTCTTATTATTTTCGTTATAAATTATTAGTTAATGGAATCTAGATAGGTACACTAATGGGTTTTTGGGGAAAAAAAAATTGCAAGACTGCAAGAGTCTTGCAGTGATGGTCTTGTTTTAGTCTTGGTCTTGCAGCTTCTGTATTGGTTTGGTCTTGTTCTTGCAAGCCTAATCTTGGTCTTGGTCTTGCTAGACCAGTACCGTCTTGGTCTTGGTCTTGGTCTTGGTCTTGCAGCAAGAGTCTTGCGAGACCGCAAGACCAAGACCAATTTTGATCATCACTATTAAATCACTATTCACACGGTAAATCCATCTCTGTCTCGGTCTTCCTCGTAGTCTCTTTCCAGTTGGTTTATTGGTTAACACATTATTTATGAGCTCTTGTTTTGCTCTCCATGCATGCCTAGTCCAAGTGGCGTATTAAGGAATTTTTCATGGAGGGGTCCAGCTAATTGTCCATATACATTTCATTCGAGGGCTCCGCTACAGAATATATTAATATATTTATTAGATGTTTAGATAGGTATTTATAGGGTCAATGATGAGGGGGAGTACGGACCCCTTGGACCCCCCAGTAATTACGCCAAGAGAACATTTTGGGTGTTTGGTCTATTGAATAGTTTTCTAATATATTTGAATTTTTTCTCCGTTCAAATTCTCCGTTATCTGTGTTTCTTGTAGGACCGTATATACTTCTCAGAACCTTTCTTTCAAATCTCAGTAGTTTTTCTTCGTTCCATTTCGTCGTCGTCGCATCCGTATACGGCGATAGGGAGGGGGGGTATGTAGTGTAGAGTTGTACTTTACTTTGGATTCTTTTGATAGTAATCTTGACTTGAACATTTTACTCATGGCAAAATACCCCCGATTATCGATATTGAGATTTATTTCATTGGGCATAATATTATTGTTAGCGTTTGTTAGTGGACCTTGTGGACCTTCTTGTGGACCTCTATCAATATTTTATTTGTTGATTATCTGCCTGGACATGACTAAATGCTTTGTTATGTCTTCGTTAATTTACACTTTACAGTCCTTTTCTTTGGCTGGCTTGACGCCTACTGTACAGCAAATTGGTAACCTAATTGTCCGTATGGTTTTTTTTACTGAAAACACATAATATGTGATAGTATGTATCGCTATAGGTACGAGAGTTGGAAGTTACTACAATTGTTTTTAGATATTTATCTATTTGACTACACTACATTTTAATAAAATCATATTGACTTTGTTATTATATTATTTTATATGTTATAAATGTCTAACAGAACATTTAATGGACATTGGATATTCGAGTATGTATAAGTTAAAAAAGACAATGTATAATGATAGTATATTTGTATTTAATCAACCAATTATTAGTATTTAATTTGGTCATTAGATTAATCATTAATAAACGTTTGATAATGTATACCGTACTTATAGATTTTGGATTTTTTAACTACTGCTATGCAAACCAATTTTGTAAGTTCCTAGTTTAAAGTTATTATAATCTATTTATTAAAAGTATGTAAACTATCTTTTCTATGGTTTTTTTGTTTTTTATATAAAATATTATACATCCTGTTGTTGAACTTCGTGTTTCAATGTATTGGACACAGTCGGCATCGCTGAAAATATCCAATAACAACAATTATTGTGCATTGCTAGGTATCAAAGTATAATCCATAATTAAATGTTCTTTTAATCTAATGACTTATACGTTTAATTAAATAACAGTGCTCTTTTTTCGAATTTGTCAAAAAACTACTACTAAAGTTTTTTACATATAATATGATACTGCACATATCTAGTCTTGATATCTGAGACAAGAACAATGAACTATCCACTTCTTGTCAATTAAATTAAGAGATACCATAACTCTTAATTCAATACTTCCGATTCTTCTTGTTGATAAAGTGTCCAAAGCCTGATAACTAGGTGATTATGAGCTAAATTATACCTTTACAGTTTTGTGATAGAAGTTCCAAGATTGCGACGAACTTCGTTCTTCCGTATTGGTGTCCTATTGATGACCAAATTTTCTCTAAATTTGCTTTAATGTTGAATAAATATGTGTTAACCGATTGATCGAATTGCTTACAAGAATACAGGAATTTGGTCGCACTGACTTTGTTCTGTAGTCCGTATAGACCTCTGCAGTTGCTTTATAAATTGACATTAACTACTGGAATTTCGAACTATAATAGGATAAATCCAAAAAAGTTATGAGATTCAATTCGGTGTTTGTAAGTTTAACATGTTCTCTAAACTTGTAGTACATGCCAGTATGATGTGGGAAAGTGTATAATTGTAAATTGCAAATAATCAGAATTTTTTTTCATATAAAGCTAATTATTTCCTTAGTAAGTACTAAGTACCGCCATTGTTTATTGTTGTACGTACTTCGACATACGAGCTTACTCTGATCTTTTAATTTCAAGTCCAACCAAGTGCTGTGATTTGTATTTCGTACATTAAGCTATATAGGTACTACCTATAGTCTATACTGTACTATATGCGCAATAAACCACCACCTCAGGAAAAGAATAAATATATTAAAACTGTCTGACAGTGTGACCTTGTTCGCTTGACAAGTTCCAATCCGAATAGTGAAATTTATGGTGCAGAAGACGATTACGATGACGACTTAAAATATTATATTATGCAATAACTTGTTCATCCTTGTTTCGAAGGACCATATTAATATGTTGCGTATATTAAAAAATGCAGTAATTAAAATACACCAAATATAAATGTACCTCTTTTATTTTATATATTTCTCATAGTATAATCAATATTCGAGGCGATCGTGATGCCTATACGAACTCGCGATTGGCACACGCAATAATCGTCGACTGACTGTTTGCAGGTTGTAACTATAACATTATATGCCGCTCGCTAGTTATCGGAAATATAAAACCTAATAATAAACTTAAATTACGGACACGACACATTGCCTGCTTTGGAATACCGTTTCAATCAACAGCTGACAATTAATAAATAACATACAAATGATGAGTTCAATGACTTGATAAATAACGCATAGAAATATTGATATTAGTACATAAGATAATATGGCAAAATGAAAACAAATAATAATAATATAAATTTAAATCAATCGTAGGTAATCACAATATTACGTAGACAACGCGAAAAAAAAAACAAAAAAAAATGTCAAATAACATGGTAGTTTATCGTATGGTTCATCGTTCATATTTTACCTGCTTCATTAGGTAGGTACCCTCGAATGGAAAAGGGTACAAGTTTTTGCACCTCTCAATTACATTGACCATGACGTGTGCGGACGACGGCTACTCTCATTACCCCATTTGGGTCCGAGTATGTTCCGATTACTCGACCGATTTTGTGTAGTGGAGGGAAATTGTCCTCTCGGACCAGTACGATTGTGCGAATAGTGAGGTTCAGACCTTTGGACCGGTATTATTTTTCTATTACTTGCAACGTACTCAAGTACTCTCATTTCCAGCGGTACTAGAACTGTTGCAATTCTTGTGTCATTCTTCGTCACCTCGTCGGCATATTTATAGGTATTGTAGACACATCGCCCTCCACAGCTGGAGTGTTGCTGATAAGAAAGTGACTGAGCGTATGGACAGAGAGGTTAGTCGGGTCAGAGGACATCTGTGTGATTGGACGAGAATTTAATATAGCCTCTACTTGCACAAGTATAGTATAGTTCTTCGTAAGTGAGAGACGCATTACCAACTGTTTTATATAAATGTGATTTCACGGATTTAACAGACGTCAGACTGGATCTTACATAAGCAGATCCAGCAAAATCGACACTACACTTAGAAAATGCCCTTGCTGGTTTACAGTTAAAACATTTAACGCACTACCTGGTTTGACTGGGATAATTTAGTTAATTCTTATTGCCATATATTTCTTTGTACCAACTTAACTATCGACACATTAGCATTATCTATCTCTTCTTGTTGGATCTGCCCGATCCTCTTTTCGGCGATCCGTGGTTTTGCGTTGTGCACGAAACGTATGCAATTAGAAATAACAAGCAACAATTTCGACATAGATGACAATTTATTTAAAATAGATATATCACACGTTATCGACATAACTATACTTTATGAGACGTTTTCTCCTAGAGTATACAACAATTTACTTCTATTAGGCGGTCATATTTGGCACCCATGAATCATGATTATGTTTACTGGTTTACTTGTCGCAATATATTCTGCTTCCGTAGACGATAATGATATACATTTTTGTCTTTGTGAACTCTTCTATGAATTTTAATGTATACTCTCTCCGATTAGATAATATAGTGATTAGTGGCCCTACAAAAATCAGTTTTGCTACGCATCCCTACCATAGGAACCGGTCTTAAGTCCACGATGGTAAGTGTCGTGCGGAGATACGAAAAATTGCCATATTCTCTCGCTAGAGAGAATACATATTATCTAGTCTACAACGAATATTGATGTACTTGCCTTCCTCTCTTGTTATATATTTATTATGTATACAAACTTAGAGCCCGTAGCTGGTCTTGCCTCATACGGAGTTACTGTATAACGTTTATAATACACAATAATATTATACAACTCATTTTTATTTCATGCATTTTTGCGGTAAATCATGTGTGCGGATGATTGTAATGAAAAATTGACCAACTCAGTGGATGTTGTAACATTCAAACAATATGTGAAAAAAAATATGGGCTGTGACAATTTAAGTGAGTTTTTATAATTTTATAGTGAATTACCTACATATTAATTATGATTTACAATGTGTTGACAACAGTGTTGGGTTTTATCTAAATAAATTACCTAGATATAGGTATATTTTTATCTTTTATCTTATTCAGATAAATGGGAAATATGTTATCTGAGCTGATATATAAGATAAATGATAAAATTATATAGATAAATTGAATACTTAAAATATAGTTATATTATAAATGTTATTAAATGAAGTACTTATTTTATGTTTTCCGATTACAATATAGTAAACTTAATTTTATACATAACTATAATACAAATTATTATTTTAATAATTAATTGTATAATATATTGGTATTACCACCATTGGTTATAAATACTACGGATTTGCTCACTGGTCGGTTTTTCGAAGGCACAAAATATTTACTTCCGAGTTCCGGTAGATGGGGCGAGGCGACGTGACTACTATACTCCGTTCCACGAGAGAACGCATATGACTGCGCTCCGCCTTCTCGAGGCCAAATTTCCCCCACCATGTGGAAGCTGCTCTGTGCAAAAAGCGGCTCAAGTAACAAAATATAACACTCGCCGTGTTGATGATTTCTTGATAGTCGTTATCCATTGTGGTTTATGAGTTAAAAAGTAAAAACATATACAGGCGCAGAACCGCGGAACAGGAAACGAGCTTACACCTAAATAAACGTAATTGAAAAAATGTGATTACTGCATTCCCAGTGTATACAGCTGCCAAAGAATACCGAAGCGCTCCGACGGGTTGTGCTCGTGCTGGTAAACTGGTAGGGGTGAGCGAAAAAAACGCTTTTTGATCGGCCGCCGAATGCGTTCTCTCGAGGAGCGGATTTGTAGTAAGTAATGTATTGATGTCATGTAACGTTGTAATCGCTAGTAGTCACGTTGCCTCACCATCCACCGGGAGTAAATATTTTGCGCCACCGAAAACTGGTCAGTGGGCAAAAACATTTCGACAACTCCGTTTAAAAAAAACACTTGGTAATAAATACATACAAATAATTGATTTAAAACGTGTGATATAACTTATTAATGTATTAATGTTTTTATAAGTAAATTATCTAATACGTATAAAATATATTCAATAGTCAATAACCCAAATTTAACAAAAATTAATCATTTATATTTATTTACTATATGAATTATTACTTTAACTGAAAGTAATCCAAATTTCAAGGCCAATGATTATCATATAATATGTGCTCGTTCCAAGGGCGGATCCAGAGAGGGCGATTGGGGTGATATTTTTGCTTAAAAGTTATAACTGAAACATTATTGACTAACTAATGACTTTGAGTATAACACCGAATAGCCTATTACTTTCTCAATTCTTCGATACCGCATTCTAATAATATGGTTCATTTATTAAGTCTGTAGGCTAATATGAATAAAACCAAAATATTTACATCGTTTAAATGATACCTAATGTTTGTTTTCCAGCATGACTAGATATATAAGTATGAATGTATGATTACATGTTACTGATACGCGCATTCTTCTTCAGGCCCAGTATATTACTCAGTTCTTGGCTTCTTATTAGATATTCATATTATCAACACTAGATTAGATGTTATAAACTAAATTAATTCAAAATTATTATTTTTTAAATTTCTTTGATTATGTGTTGTGGGTTTACGACTCAACAACTTAGTTGTTATTTATATACTGTTATAACTTATACCTATGTATTATGGTGTAATATCCACATATTATTCGACTCGAAGTATTCCTCATGATTTTATCATAAGTTTCTATAGTAATCTAATAATATATATGTGTGTAATACATTGGGCCAATATTTTGTTGCATAATACTGTCGGTCGGTACCTACACTGTCTGTGCAGATCGTCGCGTATAAACGCTGCAGACTGGCCCGTTTCACATCGAACAATAGAGCAATTAACCTCCCGCCGACTGTACCGAACGGTTTGCCGTATGGATTCACAGTACACGGGTTGCGGTTATCGTTGTTTCCTACTTACGATGGTATCCTAATTCGGGGCGGGACGAGCTTAGATCTCATTTACGAGCCGTCTGGGGGAAGGACTCAGGCCCATTTAGGAACTTTCTATACCAGCCGAATCTAGAGACACCACAGCCGCTCATTGTGGTTTCACGACGGTCGGCGGACTGTATAGGTCACGTCCCCGGATCGTGGATAGGAGAATCTTACATGTAAGATTTGAGCTGAATTTCTGAATATTGGATAAGTTCTCCGTATAAGTGACCCGTGGTCTTGCTGGGAGGTCCTCTATACAGGACCGCGGTCGTCTATAAGGTCCAGGCACGTAGCCAGAATATTTCTGCTAGGGGGGCCAATAATTGTTGGCCCTTTTATCATTTTCCATAATTTTTTCCAATGCAATACTTGAAGGGGGCTTCCCTTTCACACTCATCACTAGATGGTATGCCGTATAAAGAATCTTATTAATTTATAATTTACCTTTGATTGGTAGTTGGTTAAAAAAAAAAAATGTTTTCTCAACAAGCTCTATTACAGACTACAGTATTACAAATATATATAGTACCTGATTAAAAAAATAACCAAATTACCTACATCTTTACTTTTGGGATACATTTGTCATGTTATGAAAAATAAATCTACATAAGTACATGTTTAGAATATAAACTGATTAAATTTTCAAACTTCTATTAACAAAAATTAATTTATATCTAAACACTAATCAAAAATAATAGAAGTAATAATTGATTTTTATTTTAAAAAACAAGTACACAAACAAGGAGAAAATATTAATAATACAATACCTAGTAGTAATACCGAAGTACTTATATACATATAAAATAATAAATAGTAAGTAACTGTATAAAACAATTCGATTTCGCATATAATTTTTCAGTCGTCTCAGTAATTACTGTTCCAGTATCAAGTGCAGCTTGTGAAAGAACTTTTTCATGTCTGAGACGACTGAAAAATTATATGCGAAATCGAATGACAAATGAACGTTTAAATAATTTGGCTTCAATAAGCATAGAAAAAAAAATTTCTAAAAACTTAGATTTAGATATTTTTGTACAATTGTTTTCAGAAAATCATAAAAACAGTTACTTACTAACTGTATAAAACAATTCAATATAAAATTATTTTTCTGTTTTTATGATTTTCTGAAAACAATTGTACAAAAATATCTAAATCTAAGTTTTTAGAAATTTTTTTTTCTATGCTTATTGAAGCCAAATTATTTAAACGTTCATTTGTCATTCGATTTCGCATATAATTTTTCAGTCGTCTCAGACATGAAAAAGTTCTTTCACAAGCTGCACTTGATACTGGAACAGTAATTACAATAGTAGCTAGCTTATAAGTTTCATTGAAAGCTAACTTATACTTCTCAAGTAGTTCAATTAAATTCACTAAGTTGTTTACTTTAACATTAATATTTTGAATTTGATATTTCTTGATAGTTGTTGGTAAAATTTTTAGTTCTGCCCTTAGTATTTCTAGATCAAGATTATAATGAACAGCTAAAGGTTTCAAATGTTCATAACTTAAAAACTGTTCATTTTGGGGATGTAAGTAAGATATTGATGACAACACACAATAATTATCTGTAAATCGTGCTTCTAGTTCTTTTATTATATAATCCAACGCAGGTATGTAAACATGTTGTCTTAAACCATTTTTTGATAAAACTCTATTAGTTTCTAAAGAACTGTTCTCAGTAAATATGTACTGTTTAAATTTTTCGGGGACTTTTTTTGTTCTTTTTTTTTTACTATGTTCATTTGGTATCGATATGTTATTTTCTTTACAAATATTTACAGCCCCTATGTACATTTTATTAAAATTGGAATTATTGTTCTCGGTTTCATCAGTTCTCATGGCTTTAAAAGTAGTTATAATTGATGAAATAAGTATTAAAGATTCAGCCATTTCAGCTTTTACATTTTGCAAATAATCACTTGTTGTTTTTAGAGTTTGAAGAATATCACAAAAGATAATTAAATTAAATACAAAGTCAAAATCTATTAAATGTAGTAAGCCCTTTGACTCAGCTGCACGGTCACCTTTCTCAAATATCAATTTATTTAATAAAACTAGCAGTGGACTAAGACCTTTTTTTAATGCTAAGCAAGCAAAGACTTGCGCTGTCCATCTTGTCAAACATATCCTTTTAAGTTCAACAGCAGGTCTGTACTTCATAATTGTTTGAATTTCCATAAACTTTGAATGTATAGCAGAACCAGATACAAATACATATAAATTTTCTACAATATCAAAAAACATTTTCACAGTTGGAATATTTTTGCAAACGTCAGAAATTACAAGATTAAGCCTATGATTGTAGCAGTGTACATATATAGCCTGAGGTACTTCTTGACGAAATAATGCTTGTACCCCATTATTCTTTCCACTCATGACACTGGCACCATCGTAGGTTTGAGCAACACATTTCAGTATATCAACATTATGAATAGAAAGTATTTCTTTAATATATTGAAAGAGAGAACTAGCGGTCAATGATTGAGCAGCTTTAAACCCCATGAAACGTTCATATACTATACCATCTAAGTAATATCTTAATATAACTGATAACTGTTCCACTTTAGTAATATCTTTTGTTTCATCAACAATTATAGAAAAATACTGACACTTTTGTAATTCATCAATAATTTTGTTACGGATCATTTTATTGAAAATTGTAAACATTTCATTCTGGATTTGAGGGCTTGTATATTTAGCATTATTTGGTAATGTTTTACTTTTACTTTTAAATTTATCACTAATATCACCAATTAAATTTAAAAGTTCAATGAAGTTACCACGGTTAGCACAACTTTCTTCTTCATTGTCACCCCTCTGTGCTATGCCTTGAATAGCGGTGTACAACAATGTTCTCCCAATCATCTTGATATAATTTTGATTTTCTAAAACTAATTTCTTATGACCTTCATTTATCAATGATGCCACAGACAAATTACCTAATTTTTTCATGTCTAAGTAGGACATCCACATAGTGTTTGAAATCATGTGTTCTTCACTATTATTGTGTTTCCTTAAACCAGAATTTTGATCTAATGCATTTTTCCAATTTTTGAAACCTACACTTATGAAAATGGGTTTGTCTTTGTTTTTGGCAAAAAAACGACATGGAAAACAAAAAGCAGAATTATCTATTATACTATACTCAAGCCAATTATAACTATCAAACCATTTTGATGAGAAATGTCTCATTCTTTTACCAAATTTGGTTTTAGGGTAACATACCAATCTTGGCTGTTTTGGTCCATCATCTAGGGTTTGAGAAATATCATTTGGTCCAGGAACTTGTTTAACGATTTTGACTGATTGGCTGCTTGTAGGAACAGATGTAATATCACTAGCTTCATCAATTGCATCTTCAGATTCACAGTCATCAATATCATCACTACTTGTGTTAATATAATCCAGATTTGATGTAATATCACTATAATTATCATGATCATCGTCACTAGAATCATTTCCCCTTGTTTTTTTGGTCTCACAGTCTGAAAAATAAAAAACAAATTTTTAAATAAATAAAATATAATTACTTATATAATATAATTTATATATAATTTAGACAGTTTGACAACATTAAATTTTAAATAAATAACATAATTAGTTTATATAATGTTGGATTGCATAGAATGCTTATCTAATATTTTAAAATTAATATATACATATTATATTTATCTAATAAAGTTAATTCATTACAATCATTCTTCTCAGTAGACCTAAATGGGGGTAGGTACTGGTTAGTGTTTAAAAGTCATTAATATTCAAAGGTACAAAAAATATTATTATTATATGCAACCCAAAATAATACTTAACATATTATAATAAATATAAAATATAATATTATAAAGTAGGTATAGATATTTCATCAATTCACCATAATTATAAATATATTTAAAAAATATTTTTAATTATATTTACCAGCATCTTCAAGTTGTAATTTATAAGTATCTATAGAGAATGATGGTTCCTTGCTGAAGACTTTCTCAGTTGTAAGTTCAAAATTACAGCTACCTGATAAATATAAAATACAAATATAAATTAATTCTCTGTAAAATAAAAATTGCTGTAGTTTATATTTTATGGTATAAAATATTGAAATATACAAGAAGGTAATTTGTAATTATAAATAGTAATAGGTACTTACCAGAAGGGGAGGAATTTATATTTTCAACAGCATCAAATTGAGTACAATTTTTTTTAGCACTTGTGGCGCTAGTATTACTAGTAAAATAATCGTTTATACGTTTCATTGCATTAATAAATGTATTCACAGTTCACACAACGGCACAACACACAGTTAGACGGTTAACATTCAGGAGTCAATACAAATCAAATTGCAAAAAAAGAATATGCCATTAGGATATAATAATTTAACATGAACAAAATAAAACGTACAAAGTCAAAACCATGCATAAATAAACATAAGCATACTCCATACAGTTGGGCATCACTGCTGGACATAGATAACTGCACCCGACTCATATTATGTTCTAACTTAGATAATATAGTTCTATGTTTGTTTATTTTGAAGTATTAGTGGAAATATGGAGTCTTTTAGCTTTTATATACTCTATATATAAACATAATACATATTATCTATTATAATATAATAATATATTGTTCTGGGAAAATAAACAACAATAATCAGAAACAACGATTATCGATATCTAAAAATAACGAAAACTAAAACTATTACGTCCACGTCGTCAACGGCGTTGAAAGTGTTCATCATATTACATTATTTAATAACGACGCCGGGTATGCACTGATGACTGCAAGCTGCCCGGCTATCTAATATCTATATATTATCTATTATTGTCTATGAAACTGGTATGTCTATCAATACCTTATTATTTTTTTTTTCAGAAACGTTATCCACGAATATAAAAATGAATTATTATAATAATAATTGTATTACCTATAGTAATATACTAATATCACACTATACCACTATATCATATAGGTATAGTAGTTGTATAATCACAATATATTTATTTCAATGTGCACAATCACATTTTTGATAATTGGTAAAATAATTATATTTTGAATTTCAGGGGGGGCCGGCCCTGGGCCAGAGTAAATTTAAGGTGGGCCCGGCCCACCCAGGCCCCCCCCTGGCTACGTGGCTGATAAGGTCACCGGCCTTATAGTTGGTGCCTGTCTAGTATGGACTTAGTCACGGGCACCACCGCACCGGAGTTTACCCCATCAGGGAACCGGGTGTCCTAGCGTCAGTCATTACCTAGCATGTTTCTGGGATCTATTAGTGAGTGTTCGGTGTTGCGTCTGGTGGCTCGTCTCCTTAGGAGCCCCGCTAATCACGTAGCCATGAGCGGATAGCGGAACATGTCCAAACAACAACTTATTACGATTGGCTCTAGCCCCCCCCCTTAAATCCACCACTGCAGCAAAGAATTATCTAATATCAATAATCTATTTAGTGTTTTCATTGTTTTATATATTTGTGTGATCCACAGAAAAACAACAATAAAAATAGCTCATTTGGGAACAGGTTTTATTCAAAATGTCAAAATTGCAAATACCGATAGGACTTATAAAGTTAATCGAATCGGTCTTAACAAAAAGAACCTTCTCAGCAAAAATCGAGGACAAACCATTAACTACCAGGAAGATTGAAACTGGCGTACCACAGGGCTCCTGCCTGTCGCCAACCCTTTTCATTTTATACACGAACGACATATCCTTCACAGACAAAGGACAAGTTTCTCTCTTCGCAGATGACACTATGTTTCATACAAAAAACAAAAATACGCAAAACGTGCAGCCATCCAGCTATAGAAACAAACAGATTTAGCTACAGAATGGTTCAGTAAATGGCGTTTGAAAATAAATCCTTCGAAAACTACTGCGGTTATTTTTGGCCGAACCAAACTATCAAGGATACCGAAAAATAAATATAGATGGGATAACAATTGGATGGTCAAACAAAACGAAGTACTTAGGCATCACCATCAGCCGCGGGCCAAGAGGACCTAGCATGCGGGACCACAATATCATATCAAACACAAAACAGCGTGCCACGCAAACAAGAGGTATGCTATACCCGGTAATCAATAAAAGCAGCCATATATCACTAAATACCCGCCTAACAATTTTAAAAATGTATATTATACCCATTATCACTTACACCGGCGCAGCATGGGCTCCATTCGTCACCAGATCCCAATGGAGACAACTCGAGACAATCCAAACAGTAGCTATACGGATAGTAACGGGCATGCCGCAATACCTTAGAAACAACGTTCTACTCAAACAAACCAATTTAATCACAATCGAACAAACCATCAAACAACAATCAAGAACAAATTTTTACACCAATCAACAATTCATATTCAAACATATTCAAACAAAGCAAAGCAAAGCAAACAGGTTTAATTGTGTAAAGCAAAAACGGCTTATCTGGCACCAACATATACATTTTGAGGAATTGTATATTTATTTATTCTGTGGCCAAAAATAGAAAATTTACAATATTATGGATAGATATTTTTGTATTAAATAATTCTATGGCTGCTAACTGCTAATTGCTAACAAAAATGTTTATAAACTTCTGAACAATTTTTCCGGATTCATATTTAATTTATAATATTTTAATTGTTGTATAATAAGCACATGAGTATTAAATTTTTGAATATTACAATAACAAATCTTTTCAAATAAAAATAAAAAAATATATTTTGCCATTAAGGTGGCTGGAGCGTGATATGTTTTAAGGAGTAATATTTAGGCATTTCATATAGCATTTATATTTAAGCTGTGTTACTGTGTGAGAAGTAAATGAATATTAGTGTGTGTAATTCGTAAAATTCATAATGTTATCATTAATAATTATTATTTGTTATCACGGTCCACGGACTAAGATATATGTTTATTACTTACTTGTTAGGTTATATTTTAATATTTATTGGAATAAGGGATAATAATATAAATACAGAAGATATTTTAAATGTATTTGCCGAAAAAGAACGGAGAATTTTGTTAAAATAAATATATTCTAAAAATGTAATACTTTGTATTTTTATATATCCGTAACGATAGTTGCTCAGTGGGTGGGGGATTTTATGGAGAGCGTTTCCCTCCAACATTTGTTTTACTTATATTAAGACCTTTGTGGAGGGGGGGGGGCTTGAGTCCCCCCCAAAAAATTTAGTCAATTGGCGCCTATGGCTCCGCTCAGAATCTAAAAATGAATTAACTAATATTATTAGAGCATGTTCATCATCTCAGGAGTTATATCAATATTTAATTACTCAAATATAAAATCCAAATACAAATATCAGCATATATTTTGAATTAATATTTAGAATTTTCAGTATGATTATAATATCATCCAATAGTTAATTAATACAATAGATTTGTAATATATTTTATACTTACTTTTTTAAATCTATTTAGGGAGTTAATATTTCCTTTGTTCCTCTTTTTTTTGGATAAAAGAGTTTTAGTTTTTTTTCCATAACGCCAGTCTTTTTTACTGTCCATAGTATCGAATATATCAAATATTTATTCCACAAAAAAAATCTCTCACTAAGGACTGCACATTAGTTTCAAACAACAGCAGACGTCTGACTAATCGAAATTCGAAATTCGAAAATCAAAATTAGAATATTACTTTTACTCCCCGTAGAATAATAAGTACCAACGACCGGTGGCGGACCGGAACAGTTGAGCCAGACGATAATTTATTAATTATTATTGTATTGTGCCCACCGCCGCCGGCGCACGTTTTCTTATCTTACATTATATTCCAGGAATATGATGGCAGTTTATTTTCAATTAGTACCTATCGCCAAATTCGCCGAGCCGATACATTTCCGCACTCGCAGGCACATGTCAATGCTATAGATTTTGTCAAATAAACACCACACTATTTAAATGACAAAAATGCCAAAAAGCTAGACAAAATTGTGGGAGTTGGATTAGTCGGATTTTTATTTTGAAAATGGATATTAATTAGTCATTATGTTAGTTAGGGAATGGTCGAGGGGATTTTCTTTATAAAAATTATTCGATAAAATATTGACAATTTAAAAAAATAAGAATTTTTGTATTTTATATATTTTATATATTTAAGTACACCATTATTTTTTGTAATAATGATAAATTTCCACGGCCATGCTTTAGAAGAGTTGTTGAAGATTTTAAATTGGTTTTCAAAATTAAAATCCGTCAAACCCAAGTCCCACAGTTTTGTCTAGCTTTTGGCCTGTTTTACGTGATAATTTGTACCTGCTCCAGCCCCCTTAAGATAAGTCATTAATTACACCTTGTAAACTTTTAATATTTTATAATAATTTAATATTTGATTACTATTTTATAGATCAAAATTTAAATAGTAAGACCATACATTTATTTATTATCATCGTATTTATTAATTTACTATTTAGTACACTGTACACCTTATGACTAATACTTAACCACATTAGTACGTAGAGAATGTCGAGTGTTCAAAATATTAAAGAATGAAATATAAGTCCTTTTTTTTTGAATGAATGAATGAATATTGTTAATAAATGTATAATAATCTTGGGGGACGAGGTGGCCGAGCGGTCCGGGTTCGATCCTTGGTCACCGGCGGAATTTTTCTTCGGGCAAGTCACGGTGTCCGGAGAATAAGTGCCGCCATCCCCCACTCCCGGGCATGGCAGAAACCTACGGGTGCCCCAATGGAAATTCTGCCAAATACTCACGTGTTCCTAACCGACCGTATCAACTGTCCCAACTCTACTGTACCAACACCACCAACCTACAGGCTAATGACCTCAGCTGTCGAAACCTTAAATAAAAAAATAATATATGGATTTCGGGTAAATACGTTATGTATATATTTTTAAAGAACTTCAGTTTTATAAATGCATATCTATTCAAAATGCTCCATAACCCAATAATTTAATTAGTTTTTCCAAATGACAGCACTTTGCTTGCATACAATTTGCATACAGTACATACTCCAGAATTGTACCAAAAATCTTTAGACAACCAGTATACAAAAATATGTAACCTAAAATTTTCGCTGCAGTCGATCGTATTTTAAGTAAATTAATATAGGTAATTAAATTACCTATATTAATGTCATTAAAGTGAATTGTTAGTGTGTGAAAAGTTCCAAAGTAAACGCACAATTGTGTGTGTCTCATTTGTAATCGTTTTGGTCACACCAGTAATATGTGTAATTCAGTCATTACATATATAATACCCAGGAATATTATAAAATACCGGTTGGTTTTATTCAAATAATACAAATAATTAATTTTAGCTATAGTGATGTCCTAAAATATCGATTTTATAATCTTAATTATAAATCGATTTCTAAAATCTATCGCAGATATAGCTATCTTTTAATGAATCGATTCAATTTCGTATAAATTGTAAAAAAAAAAATCAATCCACAGAAGAACAACGGAATATCTTGATTTAAAAAAATCAATACATTGAATATTTGGGTTTTTTTTTAAACACCGATCTATGTATGTTAAATCCTGAATCAGTTTATTTTTTCGTATACATTTCTTTGATTTCAATTTCATTCAATTCAAAAATAATTAAACAAAAATTATTATATAACACATGAAAATATTAAAGTTGTCAAAATTATATGGGGTATAATATTAGGTTGGTTAACGATTCGTCTCATATATAAAAAAAAACGAGTTTTTGTATCATATCAATGCTTATAAAATGTCCTATAATGCCTGTTCTAATTGTAGAATTTTAAAGTATATCTCATCATAAGGAAATAATTAACCATCAGTCCAAGTTACAATATAAAACACGATAATCAAACGATTCCAACAATGTATAAAATACTAAAGTGTAAACTAAAATCATGTTTTCGAAAGCTTTATTTAAAAAAAAAGCACAATCGTTTAAAGCACAAATCTATTTGTAATATATTACCTATGGTCCAATAATATATATTTTGTTTTCGGACTGGCAACATTACATTTAAAATCATATGAAATCGTGTAAATATGTGTATATTTATATAAAATTTGCGGAATCATATACGTTTATCAATGACTATAAAATATCTACACGATTCCGCAAATTTGCGGAATAATTATCCACCGAAAATAACTGTATTGAAAATCTGAACAGTTTGCCCAAATTTAACGGAGTTTAAAAAGGGTTAATTTGTCATAGGAAACACCATGCTGCAGATTCAGCTACCTAGTTATTAATATGGTAAAATTGCATAGAGTTATCTTTAGGATGTTTAATTTAGGAAATTAAATAGGTTGAAACAATATTGTCACAAATTTTAAAAAACCAAGAGTCTAAAATAAAACAAATTTCTATAAGCTACATCATAAAACCTACCGTCGAAAACATTTTTAAAAAAATGTATTGCTTGAATTATCTGTCTAATAAATATTTTATTAGGTATAAAACATTTTGTTAATATAATAGATTAATATGTTTTAATAACATAATTTACAATCAAATGTTATACTTTTTAGAAATTACGAGGCTTTTCTTAGAAGACAATAAGAATTTAAAAGTTAACGGTAAGTATAATTCTTTTATAATTATATAATTCTCAGTATTCACTCCAGTGATTGCCAAGCCTGACAAAGTTAATTATAATTTTTAGTCGAGTTAAGTTAAGTTGGTATAAAATATTTTAAATTGTGTATAGTCAGTAGTTATCCTAATTTCTTTTTGACTCAGTTCAATTAAAAGTTATATAGAAAATTACAATTAACTTATTAACTTAAGTTAAGTTATTTATTTTGTTGGCATATATAGGCATATAGTTGTGTTTGTATAGTTATATTTATATTATAAAGTCACGAATAAAAAAGACAACCCATCCGAATAACATAGGTGCTTATTTTTTACTTGCTTTTACAGATGAACTGATGAAACCAATGGAATTTTGTTCAAACCCCCGTGAGTAATAACTTAAACAAATATAAATCAATTTTTATAAATCTTAAAATTTTAAATTTAAATATTATAAAGTACTAGCTGCCCCGTCCTACGATGTCCAGGCCAAAGATTTGTATTTTTAATAAATATATTTGTACACAATGTATATACCATATTTCTTCTAATTATAATATTAATATAATTTGTAACGAATTTAGATTGACAAAAAAAAAAATTTCTTTTTACGTACTATATACTAAAAAGATCATCTGTGAACTACCTACCCTTTACTTATCTACAGTCTATATGAGTTAAAAAATCAAGCTGTATACACCCTCCAATTTTCAAGTCATAATCTATTGAAATAACTTTTATTGAAAACGGTCCAGTCATTTTTTGAGGCTATTAACTTCGGATAAACCAACATTCAATTGTAGTTGTACCTATAACCCGATTTAAAATTTAAAATTTAAAACCTTATTAAAATAAGTAGAGTTCTTTTCAAGATTTCTCGTACATATAAAAAAGGGGCAGTGTTTCTCTACTATATTATGCATGTTATATACATATAAACCTTCCTCTTGAATCACTCTATCAATTAAAAAAAAACCACATCAAAATCAGTTTCGTAGATTTAAAGATCTAACTATCTAAGCATACTGGCAGAAAAAGGGACTTTGTTTTATAATATGTGAAGATTAATATGTTAAGCAACATAATATCTTAGAATAATATGATTTGATTTAAAGTAATATATACCTACGTATGTACATAAATAATTTACAATTAAATTAAATACATTTAAAATGTATTTATGTATAGAAAATAATTTAAGTTATGGTGGAAAGTTTTAAATCCATACGACTAATAGGTACTTTTGAAATTACAATAAGTAAACTAAAATCGTTAAGGAAAAATCTTTATTATTGATGCAAATATACAAATTCATTATATATTGTATAATAAAATGCTTATAAACAAATTGTGACTTAAACATTGATTTTTTTTTTTAATTTCTATAGTAAAAATGTTTACGGAAATTAATTTTCAAGTTTTTTGATAACTAGTTTTTCAGATTTGTGCTAGTCATACGTTCAAAACGCGTTGACAGCACAAATGTATTAAAGAAAACTCAGAATATTAGTATAGGAGCGCAGACGGGTCAGCTGCTACCACATATAAATAAAATATAAATAATGAAAATGCACATAGCTCACAATATATTATACATTATTATGATAACATATTAATATTAGTGGCATTTCACGCAAATACAATAATGAATATTATAATCTAACTATATAAATGTGAAATGAAAATCTCTCTACAGGCTAAACTCTGGAACTACTTATCAGATCTTCTTGACTTTTTTTTTAAACGAAAGACTATTTCACGGAGAAGGTTAATATGAAAGAACATTTTAGGAAAATCCACCGGAAAAGTAGGAAATCTTTATGTCAAAATTACAATAGTGGCGCCATCTGTCCAGAAAAAAAATAAACTAATTAATAAAATAAAAATGTATTAACCTCAGGTGGTGCTCAAACCGGGATTTTGAGATTTCCGATTTAAAATTTTGTTTAAAATTGGTTGCCATGGATTTTGAAGCTATTATAATAATAAATAATAATTATTGGTTGCCGGGCAACGAAGTGCACGGGATCAGCTAGTATATATAAAAATTAATGTTTGTGTGTAGATAGACCTCTTTGAAGAAGATAGGCTAATTTAAAAATACTTAAAAATAGTTTTTTTTTTAATCTGATTTTAGCACGGTTAGGTTATGTTAGGATTTTGTATTAATAGATTAGATTAATCCATTATAGGTGGAATACGACAAACTTTCTATAACTTTGATATTTTAGAGTTAAATTATACACTTACATACCTACAAACAGCACTAACATAATCTAACCTGATAATATACTGCTGCGAATCAAAATTTTTATTCCCGGCAAAGGAAAAAATAAGATACATTTTGAACACTATACACCGAATATTAAATAACGAATTGAACAAAGTTTGAGTCATATATAGAGTTGATACATTTAACGGGCAATGAAGTGCACGGGATCAGCTAGTATAATATAAAAACCTGGTCATGTTACTAATCATATGTATTTATGTTTTTACATTTATAGCTAAAAAAAGTAAGTCCACTAATTTTACTCATTAAATATTATATGCATACTATAAATAGATACATTCATATAACCTTCATGTGGTTGATTTGCTAATCTATACGTATAAATCAATGGTACGTCTTTACCAAAACGAATGATTTCCATAAATTATTTCAAAACGTACTCAGATCCACTAATTCTCAAAATGGATAATATTAAATAGGTACATAATATTGTGGTGCAACAGGTTCAGCAAAAGGTGGGATGGGGTAATTTTCCGGATTATCAACTTTATAAGCGACTTTGTAAATATTACGCTTTAGTAAATCTTTAAAAATTTGACAACCTTTGTAGTTGGCAGTGTAGTTACCGTCACAATTGGCGCATTTAACGGGTTCTTCCCGTGTTTTAGTGGAATCTTTGGTGAAGTGGCTTTTACCGAGTTAAAAAATATCATTAACTAGCCCGGCTTTGTCTGTGACAGTATTATTAGATCACCAAAAATTAGATCTATATAACACAAGTCTGAATGTAGTGCACTTAATTTAAGATGTCCTCTCACAAATAACATCGGATGAAGTTGAAGCAGTGTTAGTCCGTGGGCCACCGTTTGAATTAAAATTCTGTTTGCACACCATGTGCAATGCTTATCGCCTTATCACGTCATCCATTAAACCACATGCCTATAATACGTGACACTTTCAAAATGTAGGTATTTGTGTAAAGAAAATTATTTACATTACCGTAGAAAGTATTGAGTTGGCGGTGCAACTTATGCTTCTGAAATTATAAAAAATTAAATAAAATCGTGAGAAGAAAAGTCTTTATTTTTCATACAACTATACAAATGTATTGTATAATATATTAAACTAAATACTATATTTACATAAATGTTTATAAACAAATTGTAACTTAAACCTTGATAATTTTGATATTTTGTAATAAAAATCTTTGTAGAAATTAATTCGTCAATCTTTCTGATAACTTCATTAATTTTTTAAGATTTGAGTTAATCATATTATGTTCCAAAACATGTTAAAAGCACAATGTATTTACATTATAATAAAAATGTTAAGTTTTATCTTTTATATGTGTAATACCTATATGTTATATACCTATTGTACTATAATTAAGTCTTATGATTTCTGAGTATAATTGTAATCCCGGAAATAACTGATACTTAATATTTTACAATAATTATTAGTGTATAAAAAATAATTATACATTCATAAATCTAATATTTAGATTTATAAATTTACAGCTAAGAAGAAGCCCTGGTTAAATAGTAATATTTTATTGCATTTATTCTAAATTACATTCTATAATTAATATAAACTATACATTTAGTGGAATTATATATATATTATTTATTTATTCTGTGGTGAAAATAAGAAAATTAAAAATTATGGACAAATATTATTGTATTGAATAATGGCTGCTAACTGCGAATTGCTAACAAAAATATTTATAAACTTTTGAATATATTTTCTGGATTTATATTTGATACATCATTATATTTATAATATAATATGTAGCACATTAGCATTACTTTATTTAAATATTACATTAACAAATCATTTTAAAATAAAATAATTATTTATTTGTCTATAAAATTAATCAGTGTCCTAACCAAATTTATAAACTTGTAATAATTTATACTCATTCAATATTAAATTACTTTTATATAGTACCTTTATTCAATGGTAAGACCACAAAATTTGTTTATTGTTATCGTATTTATTCATTAATAAGTACACTGTACAGTGTACACCTTATGGCTAATACTTAACCATATTAGAGTAGAGAAAGTTGACTACCAACCATAATATATATATATAACATACAACAGCTAGATAGCCGTCTGCTCCTTCTTATCATTGAAGTAGGCCGCCATTTACAAAGCAGGCATTATTTACAATATAATATCAGAAAAACCGACAAAAAATTAGGGAAAAACTTTTTATTAGATTTCATAAATTTTCCATTTTTTCTCAATTCTTTAGACAAATTTTTACTTGGTCAAAAATGTAAGACTTCAATAAACGGTTCCACATATTTTTTTTACTAGTTCGTCTTTTATCTTTAACAACAACTCTTTTTTGAAACACGTAACACAATTGTTTAAAAATAATTAAATATATTTAAATTCTTATAACAGTACTCGATATATTACCCTGATTATTTTTAAAATTATAAATCATTTTGTGTGGTCCACTGCATACGTTCATGCCCTGTTTCATTATGTGACTTTTCAAGAAAATCATAAATTTCAGTATTATTATTTTTTTTTTTTCCCCTGGCTTTTACGGGCCATTTAGGTCCATTGCCGCAGCAACCACTTGCCTCCATCTATCTCTATCTTGAGCTTTTTCTTTTCCGTCATTCACTCCCAGTCTCGATGCATCTTTTGTAATCCTGTCTTTCCACCGCTGTCTGGGTCGTCCTCTCGGTCTTCTTGTGTCAGGCTTCCAGCCCGTGGCCAATCCTATGGGGCCTCCAGATCTCCACACATGACCAGCCCATCTCAGTCTACTACTCTTAAGGACCCCAATTATATTTGTTTCGCCATATAGTTCTTCTATTTCTCGGTTTGTTCTTAATTCGAAATCCCCCAGAGCGTTTCTTTTTGGCCCAAATATCCTTCTAAGAACCTTCCGTTCAAACGTAGCTAGTCTATTTTCGTCCGTCACTGTTGTTGCCCATGCACCGCAGGCGTATAGTGCTACCGGTCTTATCAGAACTTTGTACAACGTTATTTTCGTTTTCCATGATATGAGTTTTGACTTGAGTAGGGGTACTAGTCCAAAGTAGCATTTATTTGCTGTTATCAGTCTTAGTCTTATTTCTTCGTGACTGTCCGCATTCTCATTAATATTTACCCCTAAATATTTAAAGTTTGCTACCCTTTCAAAGTTATAATTATTTACTTTCATATGCCTTATTTCATGATTGTGTCTCGTGACTATCATGTACTTTGTTTTTTCCTCATTTATCATTAATCCAATTTTTTCGCCCTCTTCTATCAGTTTACTAGTGGTTTTTTTAAGGTCTTCCTCGCTTTCCGCCATTATTATTACATCGTCTGCAAATCCTGCCACTACCAGCTGCTGGTCATTTCCTATTTTGATTCCCGTTGCTCCATCCAAAGTCTCTCTCATTGCTGATTCCAGTGCTATATTAAAAAGGGCTGGTGATAAGGCGTCTCCCTGTCTTAAGCCTGTCCTTACCTCAAATTCTTCTGATTCCTCCCATCCATACTTAACTTTACATTTCGATCCATTCACACATGCTCGAATCACTCTTATGATCTTTCTTGGTATCCCCAATTGGTCCATTACTTTCCATAGTCTTTCTCTATTCACTGAATCATACGCAGCCTTGAAGTCCACAAACAGTAGATGGACATCTTTGTCAAACTCATGGCTTTTTTCGATTATCTATTTCAGTATTATATAAGTATATAATATTAATTAGCTTCATTATTTTCTGATCTATATAATGGAAAAATTAGTTCATTAACTTCATATTATATATTTTAGTAAAGTCGCTTAGCGATTCAAACGTCTGCTGTGGTCTAATGAAGTCTTATTTTTCAATGTGTAGCCTATAAGTATACGTAATTTGTTAATTTTTGTAATTTTCTACATAAGTTTTTATTATACTTTCAAAATAAATAACTAATGGGCGACGACGCGCTTCATAACGGTCAGTTCCATTTTTCGTCAATATTTCGAGCCGCCTAAATAGAGACCAATGAGCGATCTATAGTATTTATAATCAATGGTATTATGTATAATATGCCAATACTAAGTCTATACGACTATACCAAAACTAACTATTTCCACAAATTACTCCAAAATGTACTAACCATATATTTATGTTTATAGCTGAACCAAGTAAGTCCACTAATTTTACATATTTTATATTATACTATAAATAGACATATTCGGATAATCATTGATTATAAATTTATAAATACTAGTTATAACCTTCATTGTGGGTGATTTGCTAATCTATATGTATATACCAATAGTACCTACCACTATTTCAAAACGTAGGTATACTTATACGTATAACTTTATAACTTATTTTTATGTTACGCAAAATGTATATACCTGTTATGTTTATACATAATATTCTCACATATAATTATTAATTATTATTTTAATTTATTATAATGGAACAAAGCCTATGAGTTCTACTGATATAGTGATATGTACTTATTAACACCACACGGTACGATTTATAGGCTAGTGGTTACCATGTAAGTGTTCCCCTTACATGATGGTTAGTGCGTAGTTAGAATCTAAAAAGGCCGAAACGTCACAACCTATTCTGATAGATTATGATTCGTAACACTCATCAATTACCTACTTGCATTTATATATTTACAGAAGATAACGGTAAGCTTATAATTGAATACAATACTATTTTACCTAATCATTATAATAAGTCACAGATATCTATATTATAATATAGATATCTGTGTAATAAGTGCGCACCAGAGTTTAGCATGATCATTTGAACCCACCTACATGTTGTTCTTAGTTATTGACAAGATTACGAAATATAAAAGGTTACAGTTCTATACTTCTATGGTGCATGATGTGTACTGACAATGTTGTAAAATAGTAATATAATAAATTAGTAAATTAATATAAAAATACTTCACGGTCTCAATCCTTTAAATGTGAGAAGGAAAATGTGTTTTTTAGGGAACACCATAAACCATAAACCCTTGGCACTCTGTTTACTACAAAAAAGATGTTTTGACTCAGTTTGCCTAGCACCGTAATGTTGTCATCACTGCATAATATATTATATTACAAATTATTCATAATATATACCTAGATGAATGCGTGCAATAAAACTGGATATTTAAATTTCAAGTTAAATGTTCTGTCATTTGAAGTTCTAAAAAAAATTAGTTTGATAAGTCTTTGATTGTCGACTTTTGTTAACAAACTCACTATATGCATTAGCCGTTGGTGATATTGTTATTTATTTTTGGTTTTAAATACCGGTCTTTATTTTTTCCAATTTCAATTTCAGTTTTTATTACCGGTATTGACTTTATCCGATTTTGTGATCTGTTTCGGTATCAATTTCGGGTTTTAACGGTCTTAACCGATATTAAAAATCGGTATTCAATATCGATTTAAAGCCCTGATTATATTATCAAGTATATTATAATATAAAATCTTTTGTCAATTTTCGAACTTCGTACTGCAAAATGATAGTAGAGCCGATACCAAAAATCAAATTTTTTAACAATAATTGTTATCATTACTTATTATCCATAGTTTTTTTTCATAGACCTATAAACTAATAGACAGCGCATTCCACTTCGCCTTGCCCAAAATGCTAGGCAATCATATAACTGAGAAAGGAAGAAGAAAGAAAAAACATGAAGAGGAAATACTTCACTTTTTGTTACATTTTCTTTATTAACCATAAATATTATATATGAATATATATAATATAAATAGGTAATATGGTTGTTACCATAGGGCATAGACCCACACGTTTGGTAACCACAAATCAGTTATTATCTACAAATTCGCTAGATTAAACCGGTGTGAAAAATAATGCACCGGGATGTTTGGACCATATCGTTTACATGGTTCATTATCCCGGTGCTGGATAATGTGCGATAATTTTAAACCAGTCTAGTTTAGTGAATTTCTAGTATGTTAACAATAAAATAGGCAAGACCATATACCTATAAACTAATGGACAGCGCTTAGAGAGAGAGGCCAGGGGTACGATATACAGTATTAGTTTCATACGTCTATGATTTCCCCCATTATGTTTTTTCTCTCTTTCTCTTATATGATTGTCCACCAAGATTCCCCCAATATGTTCTTTCTCACTCCCTCTATATTGGCGCCACTCATTGATGGCTGGTTGGTGAGGGAGGCGCAGTCCATTAGTTTATAGGTCTATGGGCAAGACAATTGGCAGATGTTATTGTAACACAATTTTTTATTTGACAGTATCCACACTGTAAATTACTACTTTGTTTCTTTTCTCGCTCACTCTATATCGAACCCCTGACTTCGCTCTCTAAGCGCTGTCCATCAGCTTATAGATCTATGATTTTTCTACTAAAAAATAATAATACCACGATACAAGACGGTTATTGATACTAATTTAATCATAGCATTCTATAAATAGTTGACGATCATAATATTGATAAAACTACTAGTTATTCTTATAATAGGTACAATAATATTATATCAATAAAATTAAAATATTTTTTCCAATGTGAAACTGATACTTTTGAGATATGACTTTATTCTGGCTAGAAAAATATTGTAGAACAACATTAGTCAGGCAATAAAGTCACATCTAAGAAGAATCGATATTCCAGCTGGAAACTATATTTTATTTTAAGCAGAAATAAAGACGTTTGAGATCATACTGGTTTTAATATTATATAAATCTAAAATTTCAAGCATACTAAAATATAAAGGATGAAATTCTGCAAATGTTGATGGTCTTAACTCGAAAAACGTATTTTTTGAGTTGTGACACTATTCTTTCGATGGTAGGTACAAATACTATTCTAATTGTTTATGGTTAATAACAATTATAAATTACCTACGTTTATATTATACTTACAGAAGATAATGGTGAGCTTGTAATTGTATTAACTATTTTATCTAATTTATAATAAGTGTACACCAGAGTTTAGTATTGAACCCATACCTGTTACTCTTAGAATAATTCTCAGAATGAAGGCATCTGCCTATTTACTACATTTGCGTACACAAAAGCACTTCTGCCCACCGACCGTATCCCACCCATCTTAACACAAACATTTTTGTTTAAATTTTCATTATTTTCCACGTTGCTCCTCATCAGGTTCTATCTTCTTGTTCATTTGGTTCATTTACTTGTTGACTTCTTAAAAATAAATCAACGCAGAACGCCAGAACCACAGCTGATGACTGTGTCAGTCACTGTTTAATCAATACAATATTAAAGTGAGTTTAGACCGCATGAGTCTTTAGTGGAACTTTTCATAAACTTTCCAACAATGTTCAAATAAACTTGTTGGACATTGTTGAAATTTGTTGGAACCCCATTTTTTAACTAACCAACGATCAATTTTGTACTCTCAGTTTCACACCTAGCATATGATTTTTATTTTTACCGTTAAAAAGTCTTCCAACAATGTTCATATACACTAGTTGGACATTTTTGGAGACTTGTTGATGTTTGTTGATGTACTCATTATTTTTTACTCCACACTAAACTTTGTACTTTTTTTACTTTTTAAAATGTTTAGCCAAATGGGACTGTCCTCTAAGTAGGTACAATATACATGTTATAAGGTACTTTCCTAGTTAGTTATTTTATAAATAAATTTTAGATTCTGAGTGAAACGATGAATGTATTGATTTTACAATGATGTGTGTTTTTTTTTTTTTTTATTTTTTTTTTTATTTTTTTTTTATTTTTTTTGTGTCTGTGTACACGATAAGTAGTCGAAATAATGCTTCGATTTTCGACTTCAGTATCTTGTTCGATTGGAAAGTGAATATCGTTGGTGCATTGGGGAGGTCAAAATTTAAATTTCCCAGTAGTTTTCACAAGCGCCGGGAAAAACAACATAAAAATTAAGGAAAAACGGGAATTTTTACGCAAAATTGATTTTCCAAAAAATCGATTTTGGTTATTGGTGTAACTTTAAAACAAATGACCGTAGGTACATGCAATTTTCACTGGTTGTTTATATTTGCATCTTCTATACACGATAACATTTTCAAAATATTTTGATTTATTTTGAACAGTTTAGGGACATTTTCATTTTTAGTTTTTTTTTAGTTTTTTTTCTAGAAATATCAATAAAATTTTATTTGTTGGTTGCGAAAGCTTGAAAATTTAATAGAAGGATCCTAATATATTGTTTCAAAGGCAGATGAAAAATATTAAAAATCCTTAGTCACAATTTTTTTTTATAAGCATTTAAAGTTCAAAAATTGACAAAATATGGAAAAATCACGAAAATTACCAAATTATTTTGAGTTAAGAATTCGTAAAAATTTTTCTTTTTAAATCTAAGATTTGAAAATCTAATACAAGATTACTCATAAGATTGTCTACCTTTATCAATAAAAAAATCTCTACCGGAAAGTCAAATTAAATTTTTATGAGCGTTTGAAATTCAAATTTTTACAACATTGGATATTCACTCGATTTCTCATGTGGCAATTTCCTTTTTTTCTTGTAATTAAAAAACGAATTACTGTAGATACATGAAAATTTCACTGAATGTTTATATTAACATTTCCTATACACCATACAATTTTGAAAATATTTTAACTCTTTTTGAGCCGTTTACGGACATTTTCATTTTTCAATTTTTTTAGTTTTTTTTTTCTATAAATATCAATTAAATTTTATCTGTTGGGCCAAAAAGTGTAAAAATTTAATACAAGGCTCCTGATATATTGTTACAATATCAGTTGAAAAATATTAAAAATACATAGGCAAAATTTTTTTTTATAAGCATTTTAACATCGAATTTTGACAGAATTTTTCAAAATCTCGAAAATTATTAATCATCGTAATTAATAAATTATAAAATGTTCAGTTTTTATACCTAAGGATTGAAAATTTAAAACAAGATTCCGCGTAAGTAGTTAATTCTCTTACCGAAAAATCTAAAAAATATACAATCACAGTTTATTTTTATAGTCATTTTATGTTCAAATTTGGACGAAATTACATATTAAAAAACCTAGTTATTTTGTTGTGATTATATAATATTATTCGTGGGTACCTACTTGAAACTTCTAAAGTGTACTATTATATATATATATGATAGTATCAGGGTTTGTTGTTGGTGTATAACGTGTTATAGGTACCTAATGGATATTGTGATAATGTGATATGATTAATTTGGAATTTATTATAGGTCAATTTTTTTTTAATACCATAGATATGTATATAATTTGTCTTAACCTAGACTGACATACCGTCTTCGCTCAGAATCGTTTTTCTTATACAATGATATTGTATCATTGAATTCAAATTTAATAGCATCAATTATACAGTGACCCACTTGTAACCTACTGTACAGCAGAGCGACATTCACTTACCCACCTTTTTACATTTATACATTTATTCAATTTTCTAGCTTTTTCTTAACAAATAAAAATTTGATTGTATGTAAATAAAAATACATTTTTAAAAGTAGTCAGTTTAAAATGTCTATAGATACCACAAAAAGAGCAAAAATATTTTTAAAAGTTTAGGAATCATGTCTATAAAATGTTAATATAGTTATTTTTCCTAAGAAATACAAGTCTCAAAAATTGCTTTTGTCACTCTAATGCAGAGGTTCCCAAACTTTGACGACCACTGCACCCTTAGGAAAATGTTTCATATTTCGTGAAATACCATAATGTCTGTAAAACGAATATTTTATAATAATATTATACTAGTAACTATTATTCAGATCCAATTTACTATTTAGTAAAAAGTAAAAACTACCAGACACCACTTAGAGAGTTGAAGATCGAAGCGGTTTTTCTAATAGCAAATTTTAAGTTTTAATAGGTACAAATACTATTCTAATAATTTATGATTTATAACACTGATAAATTACTTACGTTTATATATTCACAGAAGATAATGGTGAGTTTATAATTATGTACTATTTTACCTAATTTATAATAAGTGTGCGCCAGGGCTTAGCACTGATAGCCTACTTGTTATACTTAGAATAATTCCCAGAATAAAAGCATCTGCCTATTTTAATACATAATCGTACACAAAAGCACTTCTACCCACCAACCGTATTCTACCCAACTTAACACGTCATGTATATTGACGTATAAAAATTTTGTAAAAATTTTCATCAAGATCGATTCAGTAGTTTTGGAGTTCATCTGGGACAAACATTGTGACACGGGATTTTTACTATATATATTAATAATATTCTTTTATGCATTATTACCTTTTTTTGTTTGTACATTTTGTTATTGTTTAAAACCGCGAAAAACCGCGATGATTTTATGATTCTGTATATGCACGTCATCCAATCACAGAACGCAAATCGATCGTCATAGGGTATGGCAGGGATGGCAAATAAGTGGCACGCGAGAAATTTTTGATGGCACCCGAAAGACTTTCATAGTTTCATGTGTCTATAAATATGTATATACCACCTTAAAAGCAACAGAGCATGTCAACCAGACATAAAAAATCTTTCAATTAATATGAAGTAAAATGTTTAGATATGATAAGAAAGTTACCTATAGCTTAGTTCTCGTATTCTACTACCTAGTACCTAATAAATTATATAAATAAAATCAATATTTGTTGATAATTGTTCGACGATATCAGCAGGCAGAAATTATTGGTATTTGTAATTTCAGCTTATAACTTCTCATAATTATAATAATAAATTACTGTCGCGGTAATTTAGTACTTATAGCCATAAGACATAAACATGTACCGATGTATCTGCATGCAGTGTATATTCTTTGGTTTTTGTTTAAATTGTCTTTATTTTCCACGATAACTTTAGTTGCACCTAACACAGGTCCCATAATCTTGTTCATTTGGTTCATTTATTTGCAATGTGTATTAATGTTCTGCTACTGGTGACAACCACGCTGATAATTAGACACATCATGACGAAAACCCTACTCGGCCTGAATTGACCAATATTAAATTGGTTCCCCAGCGTGGTGGGAGATCGAACAATGGTCTCCCACGTGACTTTCAGGGATACTCTCCACTACACTATCGACTAGATTAGTGTTTGATTATCTCTTCGGAAGTCTTAAGATTTCCATCCCGCCGTTGTCAGATTTCTCAATCAGGTCCTAATTTGGTGGCAAATGAGGTTAAATTTAATACATTTATGAAAATATTTATTCAATTAACAATTATTTTTTTATTACTTTCTAGAGTCTAAAAGTAAGATAAATATTTACAATAAGAAAAATCTCAAACTTAATTGCAGTAATAGTAAAGTCAATTTTAAAAAGGTGGATAATTATGTGTCAGGTTTGAATTCAATGATAAATCATTGTATACGAAAAACTATTCTAAAAGAAAACAGTGTGTCAATAGCATTACTTTCCAGTAAACGTTTCTCTATGTTCTCTATGTACACTTTTGAGCTGCTATCAAAAAATCTTACGAGAAACCTTTATTGGTACATAATAATTTCACTCTCGTGAAGTTAGCATTACAATGTTAGCAGAACTGTTCATATACTTTTCAACAATGTTCAAATAGACTTGTTGAACATAGTTGGAAATATTGTTGGAGCCCCCTTTTAACTATCCCAAGATCAGTTTTGTACTGCGACTACTTCACATCTAGTATTGAATTTTTATTACAACCGTTTATAAACCTTCCGAAAATGTTCAAACACACTTTTTGGACATTGTTGGACACTTGTAGGTATTTGTTGAACCACTCATATTTTTTTACTCCACAATAAACCTTATACTTTTTTATGATTTTCAAAAATGTGTTGCCAGTGGAGCTGTCCTATTGATTTAAAAATATGACTGGACAATTGAAAATAATTTCATTTTTATTTTTGTTTTTTTTTCAAAAAAATCATGTTAAATTGCACAACTATTAATCCAATTGCTTTATGAATACACTTCTTTGATATTTTTAAAATTCTATAAATATGTACAATATGTTATAAAGGCTTTGGGAAAGTATATGCAGTACAGTACATCGCAATAGCCCTACTCTGACTTTAATTGGTTGGGATAGTCTTGTTCTCTCGGTTAGGGGTTGAGCGCAGTGCCAAAGATCCTGCTCCAAAAAACGATACTGTTCAGGATTCCTACAAGAAGTCTAGGAGTAGATGATTTGGAAAGCATACCGGAAATAGGAAATTGGATTTTGTTATCATTACTTGCAATGTACTGGCTTTGCACAAACAATGAGCTGCTAAGTTTTTATTTAAGGAAGTAGAGAAATATGAAATGAAGTGCAATGCACTACAATAAATAAGATGGTACAACCATAATGTTGAAAACAAAATTTTTCAATGGTAAGTGTGAACAAAATCACCAATTAGGAACGGGATTCGCAGTACATGAATCTATTATTCACACAATTAGATAATTTAAAGATATTAACCCAAGAAATATCTACCATAAACTTAAGAACTGATATATGGACGTAGTTTTAATAAATACCCAAGGGCCAACGGAAGAAAAAGATGAAGAATAAAAAAACCTATGTTACGCAATACTGGAAGACGTTTTCTAGTCAGTAAAGGGAAACATGGTACTAGTTTTGGGAAACTTCAATGCAAATGTAGGACGAGAAAGTTACTATCGTAAAGGATATACACAAGTTTACATAGATGGATATTGCCATATTGGATAGCACCAAATGGGATGTACAAAAACCAGATTGATCATATACTCTAAGTAACTGCTTTAAGAATTGTATAAAGAATATAAGAACATTAAAACAAACCAATTCAGATTCTGACCACTTACTGGTTAGATGTTTGATGAAAGTGAAATTAAAGAAAATTACAAACTGCAAATCAACGAAGAGGAATATTTACAACATTAATAAATTCAGTGGCAAAAGGATATGTGAAAAATATAAGTGCAAGATAGAAAACAACCTAAAAGAAAACCAAGATAATAACTATAAGACAAGCACGGAAACAATCAAACAACTCAAGTATATTTTAAGTGATGCATCAGTGGAGGTTCTTGGTAGTATGAAGTCCACATCTAAGCCGTGGTTCAATAAAATATGTAAAGAAGCGATTAGGAGAAGAAAAGTGTTATCTTTAAAAGTAATGAAGTCGTCAGAGGGAAACTAATATCATTATAAGATGTGAATAGAGGAAATACGCAAAATACACATGATGGAGATGGAATACAGAAGCAAGAGACCTATATAAAAGTTTAAACACCTTAAAGGAGACTACAAGAAAAAAGAGATTTCTGAAAAACGATGACGGATCGTTGTTAATTACGGATGAAGAATTGACCAAGAAATATGCAAATGACTTTGATAAGCTTTTAGATTGCGAACAGCTACTTGAAGTTTTCCCTCCCAGTCGGAATACTAGAAATTATCAGTTATGCCTAAGCCTGACTTTAAAGGAAATCAGTAACCAGATACAAAAGTTAAAGAACGACAAATCACCAGGAAAGGACAAAATCGTAGCAGAATCGTTAAAGAATGGAGGAAAAAAGCCGACTCACAAATATAGAAAATAATTACTTAAGTGTGGAAAACAGCGATGATACGTCCCATCCACAAAAAGAGAGATAGAAAGGATTCCAACAACTACCGAGTAATATCACTCTTAAATGTTGCATATTAAATATTTACCAACTTAATTCTACCAAGGATAAAAGAATCACCTGAATGTGTAGCTGGTGAATACCAAGGTGGTTTTAAGCCAGGTGGATTGAAAACTGACCAAAATATATTCAACGTCAGAAAACTTTTATAAAAAAAACATAGGAATTCAAAAAAGAAATACATATAATTTTCATTGATTTCCAAAAAGTTGATGACATCGAGAAGGTCCAATTAAAATCTTAGTTGAGTTTCACTTCCCACATAGGCTAATAAATCTGATCAAGTCAAGTATTATGGAAACCTAGGTAAAAGTTAGAATAGTAACTATAAAAAATAGAACAAATACCAGTAAGGACAGGACTGAGGAAAAGAGACTCTTTATCACCTATATTGTTTAATATTACACTAGAAAAAATTATAAGAGGAAATGGGAAAAGACAGCATGAAGGATTAAACATACAGGGAGAAACTATAGGACTTTTGGCGTCCACAGAGGACCTAGTACTAGTCACGAAATTAACTTAAGTCACTATTTTGTCGGTTTTAAAAGGCAACAGTAAAAATAGGATTACGCGTCAATGAGTAGAAAACAAAATATTTGGTTGTAAGGAGATAGAACAACGCATGATTAAGTCCCTCCTTTTATAAGTCACTATAATTTTGGAAGAGTGGATCAGTTCAAATACCTGGAAACGATTCTTACAGAAAACACTGAAACAGCAAGGAAAGGGAAGCGAGAATGCAGGCTGGAAATAAATGCTTTTCGGATTATCGGATTAGAGAAGCTGTTAGGAGCTCGATCTCTGTCAAGGGATTAAAAAAAGCAGCTATACACTACTACGATGAGACCAGTTGTTACATATGGATCCGAGACTTAGGCAATCCGAAGAACTAATAAGAGCAAACTCCTTGTATTTGAAATAAAAATCCTGAGAAGAATTTTCAGACCTGCGAAAGACAGTGTTACTAATGATTGGAGGATTAGGAAGACCGAGAATGAAATGGTCAGATGTGGAGAAAAAAGATGTGGAAGAGCTAAGAGGAGGAACAGATTGGAAGGCACTAGTAACTTATCAGGATGGATGGATGGAAGGCTTAATGAATGACGGAATTTTCCTAGAGGCCGCTAATACTACCCCCTCCCCCCCAACTATACATTTTATAAGATAAATAGGTATTTTATGAGTCCCTACCTGCATTTTTACATTTATATTTTATTTCATCTTTCATTCAATTGTCTGCGTTTTCCTAACAAACTAAAATTTAATCGTATGAAAATCAAAAAACATTTTCAAAAGTAGTCAATTTAATATTATGTCTTTAAATACCTCAAATAGAGCCAGATTTTTTAATTTTTAGCCAGCCGGGACTGTCCAATTTTATAAATCAACGTATATAATTTACATTATAAAACAAACAAATAATCGTAAATCGAGTTTCGATTGTTAAAAATCAATTTTTGAATTTTTTATGATATAACTTTTTGCAATGTGATGGATTTGTTTATAAATATTTTATACCTATTTAAATTTAACTATTCTTTAGATACCGTAAGTTGTCTTTTTAACTATAAATTTATAACTATAAAATAATGTAATACCTACTGTTGCAGATCAAAATGTAGTCCGATGTAATAGTAAGTTTTCCACAGCACATAACATTTGAGAAAATATCGAAAAATAATCTGATTAAAGTATTTATTATATGTAGTTTAAGTAGTATCTTATTCGAGACCTATAATAAGCATACAAGTGGATTGACAGCATATTTTTTAACTTCATGCAATAGCTAGTACGTTATTATTTCTTGTGTTAGTGATGGTAACAGGAACACAGGACACCTTTGTCTAGTGGCTAGTTTTTAATTTTTACTAAAACCGCACTTGTGCTAAACGGCCCCACCTATCAACTTTATCATTCAAGTAACTTTTGGCCAATTTGATTAACCTTGTTATTGATCTATGATGATTTACGAGAAATTTGTCCAGTATCCATTCCTTGTCGAGGTTTCCTCTTATCAATCGCTGTTGACTGTAAGTCCGAAAAATACCCTTCAATCGCTGCAGTTGAACCAATTTTATTCCGGCAAGAAAATTTAGTTTATCATTACCACAGATCATAATGGGAATTCATTACTTATTAGTTATTCTTAGTAATGGTCTTACTAAATTCGGATAGTCGTGGGTACGTATTTAATATATTGCCTACAATGAGAGCTTTATCTGAAGAGATGTGCTTAATATTTTCTATTCATTCGAAAATGGCGATTGAATGATTCTTAAAATCTTCTGTTACAAAAAACCGTTTTTATCATATGATATGCTTTTATATTTAATATAATTTAAATCATTTGAATGTTTGAAATACAATTTTCCAAATACATCCTTGCATATTCTGCTGGAACATTGCTGAAAGCAGAATACCCTTCAAATTTAGCCATTATTTGTTACTATTAGGTATACATTTATATGTCCTGATAATGATATATTATTTGTTCTCTTCAATAGTAATACCGTGTTTATTGTCGATTAAAAACGTTTCACTCGGTAAAAAATCTTCAAAACTTAATGCAAGGTTCTTCATAAGTTATTTGGATAGCAGGGTAAATATATTAAAAACACATAGGAACCCAGAATGTAATATTAAAAATAATTGTTCCTATGTATGTTAAATATTTTTGAACTACTATCAAAAAAACCTTACGAGAAACTTTGCTTGATTTTCAACCTTATTTGTTGAGTGAAAAATATTTTATTGACAATAATTTAAAAAAAAACTACAAAATTCGAAAATTACTCATAGCTATAAATATTAAATAGTTTTAAAAAAATCGAAAAATTTTGAGAATGTTACCATATATTATTATTTACCGCTAATAAAAACATTTGGTGAAAATTTCAAGTATCAGATTAACTAAGGTATGAGTTTATTATTCAAACCAAAAAATGAATTCAATTTTTTTTTCCCGAAGCTTTGGAATACTGCTAAAAATTTAAAATTTTTACCTTCCAAAACACCAACTAGATTCACTTTCTTATAAAAAAAATATGCTTAAGTCGTAGATTGGTGAATTTTTATTTCCCCAGAAGTTTATAAATTAGGTATAAGGTATAACAGAAAGAAAAAACTAAATACACACATCATTGTAAAATCAATAAATTCATCGCTACGCTAAGAATCTAAAATTAAATAACTTATAAGTTCTAGTTTATGATTTTTAAAAATGAATTATTTCAAATTCAAGCCGATTAAGTTAACTAAATATGTAAATTATATCATTAATTGCCTGGGAATCTTGAATCCTGACCTACACTCACACATACACAATGAAAATCTAAAGTTAAGTAATTTATAGTTGACCATATTAATCTAAGCACAATTCATTATAAATTAAAATAAAATACCAACAAAATTTGGTTTTGTTGAAAATTAGCGTACGGTTTAAATTGTATTATAAATTCACAATAAATTGGAATTCTTATAATCTAATGAACGATGAACCTACTTAAAGAAATTTCCAATAATATATTGTAATATACCTGATATGTCGAACATTAAATATTTTATATTTAAGTATAAAATATGCTCAATTTATGTAAGTTAACAAAAACATTAAATTGAACAAACTATATCATATAATGTATGTATACATCTTTATTGTTTAAATTATTATTAACTGTGTTAATGTCAATATTAAATTTGTAAAATATTATTTTTTTGAATAGAAGAAATAACAGCAAATGGTAATAAGTATACATTATTATTAACCTTACAAATACTATAATTGTTAAAATTTCAATTTAAAAATCCAATACGTATAACTCAATAACATAGTTATAACCAGGGACGGCTCTGGCATATTATTTAAGATTTTAACATTGTAACTCAAACATTTAGCTTTTCCCAACATATTGTCACCATTTTAAAATTGAATGTTCTACTAAGAGATTTTCGAAGGGTTTTTCAATTCTCTGTTAGTTTTGAATTACAATAGTAATATATAATTTACATCTACTCATACAGATACAACACAAAATATCTATACCTGTACTAGTATATTATGCAGTAGGTACATAGGCGCAAATTTTTTTTTTTTAAGCTATTGCATAGCTTTTATCGCAGGTCTGGTGTAGTGACTGAAAAAAAATTTTTCGTAACGAAAAAGCGTGACCACTTTGTTTATTTATACATACTATAGCAACCTGGTGACCATAGCAACGCATAGCTAAATTATAATTTAATTTTGATAACAGTTATTTATTTTTAAATAACAACGACTATGAACATAAAGCGCTTATAAATATAATGGTTTTGTTATGGGTTGCTATAGCAATAAATTTATATATATAAATATATAATATATAATAATATATTATTAATTTTATATATTTATAATAATATATATAAAATATAATATATTATAGCAATAAAAACATAAACTATAGTTTCTATGATACAAATTCCTGAATAAATAGAATAATAAAAAAATTTAAAATTATATCAACTTCTTATTTATTTAATATGCAATAGCTTTATCGCGGCAGTCCCCGAATGCCACTTTTTTTTGGGGGGGGAGTGCTAAGCGCCTCCAAACTTAGCCGTAGCCCCCCAAAAACCTAGGACATACAATTTTAATATGCTATATTGCAATGGTCTGCCTGCCTTTAATATATTCAGCCCCCCCCCCCCAAGCCAAAAGTTGAAATTGCGCCTATGAGTAAGTATTAACATATACCTAATGCATAAAGGTACTAGTAAATGTGTGTTAATGTCAATATTAAATATGTTACATATTATTTTTTTTTAAATAGGCATAAACATTGCTATGCAAACTAAATGTACTAGTGGCAAGTATTATAATATTATTATTAATGTTACGAATTTCATTTTTTATCAAATTTAAATTTAAAAATTCTATACAACCCAATGAAATAGTTGTAATAAGGGACGGCTTAAACATATTTTTTAAAAAATTAACATTGTTACATTAATATTAGTTTTGCCCAACATATTGTCACCATAATATATAAACATTTTAAATTTGAATATTTTTCTTAGAGATTTTCGAAAGGTAATACAATTATCTGTTACCTAACCTGTTTTTAATAACTAGTAATATATAATGTACATTGTAGTATTGTACATCTACTCAGTGTTGAGTAAATTACTTTTGAAAAGTAATACAATTATACGGTACTCGTTACATTAAACTAAATTTGCGTTAGCCAACATTATTTTTATCACGTTAATATACTTTAACATTCAAAAAGTAGGGCGTTACAAATAAAGTTACTCTTTTTAAAAATGAATTACAAAATCAGTTCATAACGGCTAATAAGTATTAGGTGCATTGTTTATGACTTACTAATATTATACATAAACATAATTTAGAAGTATTAATTCCTGGGATTTTTTAATAATATTGTTAATTATTATTTATTATCTAAAACTTTCGAAATAGTAAATACATTTTATGGATTTTTAATTTTTCTCGAATATCCTAGCCCCTAATTTTTATCATACATTCTACATTTATAATTTATTTAAATACCGTTGAAAATAACACGTTACTCCATAGAAACTACAGTTGTGTTCATAATGTATTTAAATCAAATATAATGAAATCACTACAGCGTTACTCCAAAAATAATTTCGTTACAGTAATTTTTAATTTGCGTTACGTTACCTACTACAAAACACTACATCTACTATAATAGGTTCAACACGAAATATCTATACAGTATACTACTATAATACTAGTATACAGTAGGTACGTTAATTGTGTTAGTGTCAATATTCAATTTGTAAACTATTATTTTTTTTAACAGGAAAATCTATGGAAACGAAAATGTATTATGGCAAGTATATAATGCAGTAGGAAGTAATAGTTAATTCCATAGGCGTAATTTCGCTAAAATTCAGAGGGTGCAAAATTAATCAGGAAAGTTACAAACTTTCTACAAAATTGCAAAATAGGTACCGCTTGAAAATTTATTTACCACTTTTTCAATTCCAGTTCCTCGATCAAAATTGTACCCACAATTTAGTATTATCATTAATATGAACTAAATAAATTGTATTATATAAATTAAAATAATTATTGTCAACACTGTAATTTATTACATTGATATAATAAATATTAATACATATTAATTAACAAAATTAAACTAAACTTAAGCGTCTACCACGTATAGTTACTGCTGCATTGAACTACTCGATTACAATTTCAGAATCTATAACTCGATTTCTATCAATTAGTAAGTTGTAAGATAGCTATATCAGACAGCCATTCTTGTCCCACAGTTGTTCTGAGGTAAGTTTTAAGCCTTCGTAATCAGGAAAAACTTCGTTCATAAAACGGCAGTGTTCGTAGGTATTGTCATAAATAGTTTTAAAATTGCAGATAATAAAAGAAACCCATTTTTAATTTCACCTTGTTTCATATAATCTAATTTGTTTTTTAATACACTATTATTTGAGTTAGTTTGTTTAGATTTGAACATTCTATTAAGGTTTTTAGTTCTACTTAAAGTTCATGATTATCAAACTTATAGGTCTTACAAATAATGTCTAATAGTGTTAACATTATTTTATAAATATTTAAAAAAATGGCAAAATTATACATTATATATATAGAAAATGTATTATTTTGCACCCCCTCAACAATTCCAGAGGGTGCAAGTGCCCCCTTTGCACTCCCGAGATTACGCCTATGGTTAATTCTATAGTTGGCAGCTATAATATAGGCTATTATTTATCAAACTGATTTTAATATTTTGAAGGAATTAAATTTGTAAATACTCAATGAGAACCAGATTTAAAAAAATATCTGACACTGGCATTGGATGGAATATCAAATATTAATATTATAAACTAATAAGGAATAGGTATAAATCATAAAATAACATAATAACAAATAGCGAATAAAATATAATAAACTACTGAAGAATAATATGAGTATTATGTATTGATTAGACGAAAATAAATTCAGAAATGCCGTCGTATCATATTATTTAAGTAAGAACATTATTATAGATTTAATGTCCCTAACTTTAATTTACTAATGAAAATAAATATGGTTCACTAATTAAACATCAATAAAATTCAAATTAAAAAAAATAATAATAAAAGTTTAGAAAAAAATTCTAAATGGGAAAACAACAAATAAAGCATTTATTTAAATATTGTCTTATTTTTTTAACGGTTTTAATCTAAACATGTCCATTATTATTTATCAACTAACCAAAATACGCAGGTTGAACTATGATACATTGTCATTTACCGTATAAGTATTCCCTGTTATGCATGTAATATTACAAAGTGCAGAAATAAATATGTCTGAGATAGATTTGATCTGTGAGTGCACCTTATACATGCTAATATACTTAACAACATTATTTTGTATTAAACAATTTTATATATTTTATATTTTATATAATTTATACAATTATATTTGTACTACCAGGACATCATGAGGTATTCCTACTACCAATTTATGAAAAGAAAGTTGTTAAAATACAATATAAAAATCATGTTTCTATTTCTATTATTCTTGAATAAATATTATTGTAATGATGATTTTATATAAGTCCGTTTTTGAAATGTTTCATTAAATGTCCATACATAGACATTAACAACATTAATAAATGTTAAAATCATAAATAAACATTTATAAATCCATCTTTGTTTAATATCTAATAAGCTAGGTACAAAGCTAGTTTTCAATTTTCACTCGGCAGAAAAAAAAGGAAACTTTAAAATTATATAATCCAACGACCCGTCAGGGTCGAGCCAAGTATAAAAAGAAAAGAGCGCCTTAAAATGCACATATAAGCAAGACACATGCGAAAACTGCCGGCTATAAATAGATATACAAATTCTATAGACAACTAATCAAGTGTTTCAAAGTCGCCAAGCGAAGTTCAATTATTTAGCAGACTATTTTAAAATAAATTATATCTATAGTTCAAAGACTTATAGCTATTAAATGATATCACAACTTTTATAGCCATTTTTTATACTTAGCGTTTTTCTACAAGGAGTTTGGTGGATTATTTTTGTTGGGATTATAATTAACATTAGGTATCTAATTTTATTTTGTAGGAGAACAAAAGAATGCTGATAAAAGAAGTAAGCTCCTGGAATTAAGTTTTATAATAGTATAGGTAATACCTATACGGCTATACAGTTTATAGTATTATAAAAATTAACATTTACTATCCTATAGTCCCTAGCAAACTTCATTAATGACGTTTTTTTTTTTGTTACAGGGGTTATGAAAGACTGGATGGGTAATTTATTATTAGATAATTTTTCTAGAGTTTAAATTTAAAAAAAATGTATTATAATATTATCATTATTTAAAGATAATTTATAGCTATTTTTAATTTTATAAATCGTAACATTTCAATATACAGTGAAATTTTTTTAGTTTTGAGAATTAATTTTATTGATCATATTGGTTGTCTTCAAAATTCTAATTCATAAGTTCTCAATATTTTACTTAATATAATATATTTTCATACTTCAGTTTACCCAAGGTTAACTATTCCAATACAAATTTCCTAAAAGAAAAATTTATATTGATTTTCCTATATTTATTTAATCTCTTAAACTATCCTAACTTTCAGTACAGTTTTATTATTTCAAAATATGGTATCTGAATCCACATCAACAATAATCTAAAATTTTTAGATTCTGAGCGGAGTGATGAATGTATTGAATTACAAAGTGTTTTTTTTTTTGTCTGTCATCAGTCACCACTTTAAAGTTTTTAGGACAGTAAGTATGCTTAGATTTTCTTCAACAGCATCTTTTCTGATAGAAAAGTGAATCTAGTTGGTAGTTTGGGGGGGTCAAAAGTAAATATTCACAGTAAATCTCAAAAGCGCCGAGAAAAACAAAAAGAAATTAAGGAAAAACGGGAGTTTTTACTCAAAATCGGTTTTCGACAAAATCGAATTTGGTTTTTGGTGTCACTCTAAAACAAATTACTGTAGATATAATATATACATTGAAAAAAGGGGGCGTAGGGGCAAAGCCCCCCACATAACGCCTCATTAAATATATACAGTGGGTTTCAGTCCCCACTCCTATACAGTGTGATCACGATTTATGGTAACACTAAATATCTCAGGTGCATGACCTTGTATTGAAACGGGGTTTTCGGGAGGTGATAGGAAGTACATAAGTACATATTTTTGGATAAATTTCAAATTTTTAGCTCACTCGGTATGCGCATGCGCAATACAACTTACTTTTTTTTAAATGGCAACCCCAGTTTTTTCTGCAGGTTCGGGTAGAGTATTTTTTTTTAAACATTTATTGTATAAAAAGTTTTTTTTATTTTCAAAACTGACCAAGTTAGAGTAAGTAAAAAATTGGATTTATGCATAATATGTGTTTAATACAATTTTCATTTATAACCACTGGAAATAATAAAATAAGTGCCAAATAAATGTTTAATGGGGGACGGAGTGGCCGAGTGGACTAAGGCGTCGGTTACGACGCGCACCGTCACCGGTTCGAACTCAGCTGCGGGCGGCATTTTTCTTCTGGCAGTCTCGGTGTCCGGAGAGAGAGGCCGTCATCCACCACCCGGGCATGGCAGATACCTACGTGTGTGTTTGTTTTGGCAGAATTTTTAAGTGGACACCCGTATAGGTATCTGCCAGGCCCAGGTGGTGGATGAAGGCCTTTCTCTCTCCGGACACCGTGACTGCCAGAAGAAAAATGCCGCCCGCAGCTGAGTTCGAACCGGTGACGGTGCGCGTCGTAACCGACGCCTTAGTCCACTCGGCCACTCCGTCCCCCATTAATGTATATTATTTGAACTTTTTTTTTTTACTCACTCTATAAGGAATCAATTTCGAGTATAACTCTTAATTATTGATCAGCCCACTAAATTTGGTGTTAACTCAATTAATTAAATTCATATTTCGTCGCGAAAATTGTGATAACGGATTACACGTTCACTAATGTTCATTTACTTCTCATACATTGACACAGCCTAAATGTACATGCAATATGAAATGCCTAAACACTACTCCTTAAAACATGGTTAAGCCCCGTTAAATTTGAATTCATTGATAAACCAATGCATATGATTATATGAATGGAATCGAGTGTCAACCCATATACGGAAATCGGGAAATACATTAAAATTTCAGGAAGGCTAACATTATTAACATCAATGTGAGCGGGGGGACTTGGATGCTACAAAACTAAAAAAGGAGGGGGCCTGACAGACTTTTAGAGGACTAGCCCCTTCAAGCCCCCTCCCCTGACTTCCGCCAGTGTATCGGCCTCTATTTTTTTCGATGATGTCCCTTAATTTGGGATCGTTAGCCTGCCATTCAACGTAGAATTTGTAAATTTTTATATTTATTATTATTATATTTGTAAATTTTTTTTTAAATTGCCATTGTCGTACTGTCATCCGTCATGCAAATTTAATACTGATTAATGAATTATTATACTCAATAGATGATTAATTTTAAAACTATACAAATGTTATTAATTGAAATTGTTTTTATATTTTAAATTATAATTATTGTAAATTTTTTAATAGCATATTCTATTATTTATTTATTTACTTAAGTTAATCATATAAGGTTCATAAATACTCACCTTGTAGAAACTATTTTATAGTGAACATTAATAAATCACAGATAACAAACACTGCTGTACAGTAGGTTACAAGGGGGTCACTGTATAATGGATGGTATTAATTTTGAATTCAATGATATAATATCATTGTATAATTGTATAAAAAAAACGATTCTGACCGGAGACGGTATATCAGTCTTGGTATAAGACATATTATATACTTATCTATATGGTATTAAAAAAAAAATGACCTATAGGCTATAATAGCCAATAGGTACCTATAATAAATTCCAAATTAATCATATCATCATATAAACTAGGTACTTGTAACACGTTATACATCAACAACAAACCCTGATACTATCATAGATATATAATAGTGTACTTTAGAAGTTTCAAGTACCCACGAATAATATTATACAATCACAACAAAATAACTAAAATAGTTATTCTAGGTTTTTAATATGTAATTTCGTCCTAATTTGAACTTAAAATGACTATAAAAATAAACTGTGCTTATCTATTTTTTTAGATTTTTTGGTAACAGAATAAACTACTAACGTGGAATCTTGTTTTAAATTTTCAATCCTTAGATATAAAAGTTGAACATTTTATACATTTTTAACTACAAAATAATTATTAAATTTTAAATTTGATAAATTTTGTCAAAACTAAATCTTTAAATGCTTATAAAAACAAATTGTGCCTATGTATTTTTAATATTTTTCAAATGTCATTGTAACAATATAGGTATTAAATTTTCATGTATTTTTAATCAACAAATAAAGTTTTATTGACATTCATATAAAAAATAATAATAAAATGGGAAACTGAAAATGTCCCTAAACAGTTCAAAACAAATCAAAATATTTTGAACATTTTATCAAGTATAGAAAATGGAAATATAAACAACCAGTGAAGATTTCATTTATCTACGGTCATTTTTTTTTTTAAATTTACACCAAAATCAAGTCGAATTTATGAAAAATCGATTTTTAGTAAAAATTTACGTTTTTCCTTAATTTTTCTTTTGTTTTTCTTGGCGCTTTTGAAAATTACTAGCAATTTTAAATTTCGACCTCCTCAATGCACCAAAAATATTCACTTTCCAATCGAACAAGATACTGAAGTTGAAAATCGAAACATTATTTCGACTACTTATCGTGTAGAGTGTAGACGGACACAAAAAAAAAATTTAAAAAAAAAAAAACACACATTGTAAAATCAATACATTCATCGTTCCACTCAGAATCTAAAATAATAATAATTGGAATTGGGGATTGTACTTTAATTATATAGTAAGATAAATCTATAAAAGTTGATCAATTTGGTTTTATAAAATATGTATTGAGACAATTAGTAGTGCTTCTCTAAAACATTGAAATACATTGATGTTTAGGGGTAAATAGTAAATACTATCAACAAACTGTATGGCTGGGTGATTGTGTTAAAAATTAAAAACTAGTTTGTTTATTACATTATAGTATTATTAGTATTATACCTAATTGAAATGTGAAGGCCTCATTGGCGGATATCCATCGAAAAATTTGGGGGGCTACGAATTTTCTTATGAACCAAAGCCGTTAGGGTGGGGGCTACGCCCCCACACCCCCTCATTAATATTTTTAAACAAAATTTTAATTTAACATTGAAATAATTTTACTGAACAAAATGGTTGTCTAATTATTTTTTTCATATTTAAAATTTAATAATATAATCTTACATAACAAATAATAATATAGTTTAGGTACTGTAGAAAATAAATAGGTAGGAACTATAAAATATTTGTCTTAAATGTTTTATTTTAAAACCATCATCCTTGAGGATTTAGAAAATTCATTTAAAATACATTCAGTGTCCATATTTTTTGTTACATCTTTCTCTATATGTAGATAGACAAATTTGTAAAACGTTCTTGATACATAGAAGTTCTCACCCACGTCTTTATTCTTCGCATAGCCGAAAAAGATCGCTCTCAAGTTGAAGAGCTGACAGGTAAAGTAAGTGCTACTTGAAGCATTTTACAGACATTTAAAAAAATGTCTTTTTTATTGATGTTTTCAAATCGTCAATAGTCAAATCATTGTTGGTTTTATTTATACAATTTCTGGCAACAGTCATTTCAGATTTAATGTTTAATTTGTTAATATCTAATAAATCCTAAAATATTACTTTTGCATTTATGGTACTTTATACATTGTTTACATCTACTTCAAAATATAAATATTAATGTGTTTAATATAAATAAGTATTAAATATAATATAAATAGTACCTTATAATGATCAATAAATATTAAGCTTCCTTCATATTGAAGTTGCATGAATTTATCCACAGAAACAGCCAATGTTAAACTATTTGGAGAAAATCTTTTTCTTCGACGGGCAGCACTTTTTTTTATGCTGAAAATACTTAACATATTTTTTAATTTACAGTAAAAACTAAAAAAGGCAATAGCCTAATAGTAATAATTAATAAACTATTAACTAATATGCCGTACAATACAAACAGTCGTTTGAAATAACAACCGACAAGTTACAACGTTATTCCCGTTTGAAAATAATCAACACGACAACGCGACGTACTATGTACAATTTACAAACAAAACATTACTACCTCTCACAGTCTCACACAGTTTTGGGTTTCCCTAATATTTATTTTTATACGAGAGATAAGAACACGGTGTCACAGTACCTCAATAAACTGTTGCAAGTAGTTAATAACAATTTAACCACAGAACAAAAGGAAATCATATCATCATTCAACAGTGCTATGTATGTGTTCTAAATTATTTATATACCTACAGAGTGTTCTAACGGGTGTCACCTTGTATTTAATATAACGAAAATTGTCTCAACATTTTTAACTGAAATGTACAATATAGGTATATTTAAAAAAATGTTTCTTAATATTTTTTACTGAACTGTACAATATTTTTACAATATGGCAAACATTTTAGAGGTGGCTTTGCGGCTATCAGGGGTATCCGCCATTGGAAGGCGTTAAACAATAGTCTGTAGTTCTCCAATTATTATATTGAGATATTTTAATATCTATTATTTAGAAAATAGAGGTATTTCAAACAAATTATTTGAGACTTATAAAATATTATTTAACAGAACTTAAAAAGTTATCCATTGTTTCCTCCTTGAATAATGTCATCTTGAATTCTTGCCCCAACCTATGGACAAGATAACGGAATTGACAAATTTACATAAATTATTTTGAAAACAAATAAGTTGTACTGAATATTAAGAAACCAATAAATAACCATTTTCCTAAGTATAGTGTACACTGTCTGCGATAAGATAATTTACCACCTAGTTTTAGAAGGATAATTATTATTACCTATAAAATTAAGGTAGTCAAATATTGTCCATTTTTCACTCATCCCGTAGTACTAAATTATTTTATCTTAAACAATATTTTTTTTTTGTCTAGAGTGTAAAAAAATATATTATGAGTATCAGTTAGCGGTCTTCGATAAAATGAAAAAATGTACGTATTTTTGGGCAAAATAATTATTAACTAATAATGATATTTATTAATTTTCAGTTAAATGATAAAATAACGAATTAGTTGCTAAAAGATTAAGTACTCTATTCATTAAATGTATTCTATAGACTTCTTTATAGACTAAAAATGGTAATGCTCAAAAGTTCCCACGAAGTACGAACTCAAATATTTTCAATTATTAATAAAAGTATGGTTTTCCCATTTTTTAAACCCCAATTATAAACTAGATCAAATTTTATACCAGAAACCCCCTTAAACGTTGAATATTGTATCAAAAAATTCTTGCTCTAAAAATTATTATCTGACAAAAAAGGATGACAAACTAAGTAACCACATGTGCCGTACCGGAAATTTCGAGAGTACCTAGTAGTTTAGAACCTAGTTGAGAAAGTCAATGTAATGTAATAATATATGTCATATTCGTTTTTGAATTACAACAAAATAAGAAAATCGTCCCATGAGAAATCTGATGGAATATAAATGTCGTAAAAATATGAACTTCAAACACTTATAAAATAAAATAATTTTACTTTCGGGTAGACATTTTTTTTGTCAATGGTAGGAAAACTTATGAGTATGGCTGTGAATTTGTAGGAAAGTGCATTTTTTTTTTTGGTTATTGTGAAACGTAGCTTTGTAAAAAGGTACATAATTTGCAATATGCAACTACGAATATATTTACGAAACTTTTATTTTGCATTTTTAGATCATATTTTCCTTTTTTAGTTCATTTTCCGGTATTGTTAATAAAATTCTGTCAATTGACATGTTTGGAAACATTTTTTTATTTTATTTTTTTTTTTTTGTCCAGTGCAATAGTATTTATAGTAAATAATAAAGATGAGTAAGGTACCCGCAAATAAATATATTTAAGTTTGTTTTATTATTTTAACAAAAAAAAAAATTTAAAAAAATATATCTGGTGAATAGCATTATACAAAATTCAAATTAAATCAATATTTTTATTATTTTTTTTTTAATTGTAATGCATGTAAAATGTAATTTACTAATGTATAATATCCGATAACATAAATATAAATATAAAAATTAAATTAAAAACCATTTTAAGTGAATTTTATACCTACTATAAATTTTGGTATTTTATATTCCATTTTTTTGACATTTTTAATGAATTTTTTAAGATTTTTTAGTGCATTAAATTCACAGTTCTGCTTATGAGGAAACGTGTATTTAATTTGAAATCTTAGACATAAAAAAAAAATTTATGAATTTCTCACCCAAAAAATTGTCTGAATATTAAACCATTTTTTTCAAAATTATAACTTCAGACACATAAAAAATGATTGAGGATTTACACTCAAATTTTTTTTTAATTTCCACTAACATCAACTTTATAAAGAACCTAGATTGTATTAAATTTTTAAGTTTTTGAGTGAGTGAAATTTTTACTATCGACATTAATTTAATAAATAACTATAATATATTTGGAAAAATGTATTATGCCTATAAATAGCTTAAAAAATGTCAAAATATTTTCTTGGTTTTTGGGTATAAGAAATGTCAATATTCAGTGAAAATTTCAATTATGAACGATTATTTTTGAAGTTCATTACACTCATTAGTTACACCAAAAATGGAAATCTAAAACTGGCTTGACGTAAAAATCTCTGTTTTTTCTTGATTTCTTTACTTTTGACTCCCCAAATAGTTCACAACTAGATTCAAATTTTTACCTGAAAAGATGTTGAAATAGAAAAGTCAAGCATTTTTACTGCCTCAAAAGGTGACGACAGACAAAAATAAAATTAATAAATTAAAATTAAAAACACACATCATTGTAAATAAAATACATTCATCTATAGCCTAGTGGTTTTCAAACTGGATGACACGGGCACACGGTGCCACTGGTGTGCCGCGAGCATTCACTGAGTGTGAGGACGGTCTTTCGGAAAGTTCAACTATTCGTCCAAGAATAAAATTATAAAAATATAATTAATAAAAATTTGTTAGCCCACGGTCAAGCACATATTTCTATTTAAATGTACTTATATAATTATATAATTCAAAGCAATTTTGTTCATCTAATTATTTAATGCAAAAAAAAGGTCAATGCCGTTAAAACTTTTTGAGGAGCACGTTGTGTCGCGTCCGATAAAAGTTTGAAAACCACTGGTCTAGCCGCTCAGAATCATTTTTTTCTCAAAACATTTTCACCAAATGTTCATATTAGAATTTTATAAATATGATAAAATTTTCTTAATGTTTTGACTTTTTTTTCTGTAACATTTATAGACCTATTTAAATATTTTAATTTTTTTTATAATACCTTCGGCAATGTCGTCTTGTAAATGTTTACGAGGTCAATTCTTGAAAATGTTTGGCAAAACTTAGATTTTGAGTCATGGACGGGCTAGGGTGACATCTCACTAACCTGACGGAGATACCTATTTAAAAAAAGGTTGAATTCATACTAGTGAGGAGAGACGTTGTGCCAAGATCGCTGGGTGAAATGTGTGCTGATGTGAGATGTTTTATGTATGTGGAATGTGAATGCCCCAAATTATACATCAAACGATGTTGGTTATTTTATTGAAATTCAAAATTATTCGTGAGAACTTAATAATTAATATAATAAGCAATAATATTTTAAAAATATTTATATTAATTTTAAGCTAATAATAAGAAAACAATTATTAATAATTAGTAAATGATTTTTTTTTGTTCCTAGCTATTGAGTATCTTATTATATCAAACTGGTGCAATAACGATAATATCAATAAATGAAAATGATTGATGGAATGGCTAATGAATATACCATAAGAATATAATACTAAAAATATTTATTATTTAAAAAGCATGCAACTTCCCTTTAATTCCATAATAGTCCATCCATACACGATATACCTACGTCCATTTCATATTCTCCAATTAAAAAGCAATTATATAAAAACAAGTGGCTGAGGCGCTGAATGTCTAGATATAGACAATGAAGATGTCCTTGCTTTATAAAAAAAATTTACTTTTTTGTTTAAAATAGATACTAAATAATTTTGTATGTTATTTAGCATTATTATTACTTGTATTATTATGTCTACTACCTAGTGTTATTATTAAATACCTACCTACCTGCTTTGCATTCAAAGGGTACTACTATAGGCGTAGGGTGGTCAAATTTTTTGGGCAGCCATTAGCCCTTCCAGGTACAGACATGTAACGACTCTTGGTGGGGGCTATTATTCAAACGGGGGGACAAGCCCCCCAAGCCCCCCTAACTACGCCTATGGGTACTGCCCGTTAATTTTTTCTAAATAAATAAATATATTGACACCTATATATGGCTATATTATGATAATATCAAGATTATAGATAGAATTCTATAAACAGTTATATATTTAATCAACACCCTATGTATTGTTTGTACAACGGTTTTAGATAATCGATTATAATAAATTACAGTGTATTGATATTAGACTTATTAGTGTTTTTTTTTGTGAATTCAATATTGACACATAGTAAAAAATACCAAAGGTGGGAGGTTGGAGGTGCCCTTGTGTATTTTTTCTCATATTATGCAGTTTGGAAAATCTCCACTACGACGAGGACAACATGTCAAAAACAATGAACAGTTGTAGGTGTAGGTACCTACTGCCCATATGATAAATAAGCCACCGTTAAAAATACCTTACGATGGAATGGTTCATTCAAGTTTTAGAAAGAGAACTGAAAACGTTCAAAATACTATTACACAATGACTATATATCAGGGGTGGCCAAACAGTCGATCGCGATCGACTGGTCGATCTTGGACGATTTCTAAGTCGATCCCCATTGTTAGAATTTATTAATTATTCTTATATATTTGCAATTTAGTAGAAAGTTATAATTTATAGAAGCTGAGTAGGTTAGTTTTAGACTTTAGCACAGCGTCTTCGCTTGGTCATGATCTGCAATGACACGCTTCTACGTCAACAATAAAATGTTAGTACATTTTAAAATTACTTAAAAATTTAACACGAAACACTCATTTTAGATAACTTAACACTTTAATTTTATTATTTATATAAGTATGTTTATTATTAATATTAAATATTTTTTTTTACATTAGTCGATCCTAAAAGAAAAAATATACCCTCGTAGATCTTAATCAAAACAAGTTTGACCACCACTGATATATATATATATATATACAATATATCTATTGATCGGTTAAACCTGCCAATACGGAAAAATTCCATTATCCTGAACCCAAGTATAGGTACAACAACATAACAACTGACATCACAGGGGCAGCGATAAATAACAATATTACAGACACAACAACCTACGATAACCACCCTATCTGGACGAACAGCGAGAAGCTGCCCGTTGTAAGAATCCGCCGACACTGAAGGGGGAGAAATGTGGAGGCGAGCGCTATGCAATAAACAAATAGGTAAACTAAAATATTAATTTTTAGTACCTAATTGTTAGTAAGTAGGTAAGTACTATTATTATTATACACATATGGCTGTCGCCTGTCACAGTGTCACGCACTCACGCTATATAAGAACATCAAGTGCATACTGCATACCTATAATTATTATAAGCAATTAAATAAAATACTTAAAAAGTTACAAATAGTTGGCTACAGCCGTTACACTACAAATTATATTAATTATTTATTATTCGTATTTTTTTGTCTTAAAAAGGCCTAGAACGAAACCGGAAATTTAGTGTCCAACGACACTCAGACACCAATAATGTATGCTTTTGTATAGGTATGTTACGGGCAAATTATAGGAAATCGGGCGTTGTTATGCAATGCCCTGGCACTGTACACAATGCCCTAATATTTTAGACAATGTAGGAATGACCATTTTAATACTAAATTTTTTCATAGGTACATTGGCCGGGCATTTTACGAGATTGCCCTGGCAAAGTGTACCTACTGCTTACCCCGCCCGGATTCAAGTGGACGAAGTTAATTAATTACGGCTGCCGATCCGATCCGTAATTTCAACAAGGTGATCATTCAGTATATATTGCGAATTTGGGAGAATACTATGATATCGCAAACAGTATAATCTAAGTAATATTTCATTATCCAATCATAAATATATTTACACCTAATCCCCCTACCTATTCGAAATCGAATGATTATATTTTCACGACGTCACGTAGTCCACCATTACTACTGTACTATTATAGTATTACGTATGTAATACCAATCGGTGCAATCGCGAAAAAACGTGCCTGATTAGACAGTCAGGATTTCAGAAAACACTACAAGTCAATACAAAAATATTTTTGGAAAAAACTTTTATTTTTTATTATTTTTTGTCGTTATCGTTTTCAACTTTTTTACTCTTTTGAATGACAAAATACATTTTTAATTTCATATTCCAAAGCAGAATATTATTTAAGACTAAGCCCCCCCCCCCTTAGTTATATACATCGATGACACCTATCGCTATTGTAAGTCTGTGCAGGGCTGTGGCTACCCACAATTATATCAATAATCGCATAGGTATCGTTATTCGAGATTCGTTAATAAAATAAAAGCATTTCCGTTTCCGAAAGCATGTGGAAACTTTCACAGAATATAGTAGCTGCTAGGTACGTCCATAGTGTAATTAGCAGGCTATAATAGATATCAGAGCTTCAATAATTATTAAATACAAGTGTGTAGGTATGTAGGTACTATGTATAGAAGTATAAGTACTTCAGTACTTGGAATTTGGTATTTTAATTTTATAATTTATGACAAAAAGGTTACCCATATGGTACCTAACCTATATTTAACAAAAGTTTTCATGGAGGCTCAGCTACACACAGAGCCCTCATACGGCCCTACCCCTCTGATTCCCATTATTACGCACTATAAGTTATTAGTTATTACTATTTTAAACGGAAGAATAGGTAAATTAACTTTTGACTATATAGGTACGTAAAGGTACCGTATAAGTGGTATAACCAGTGGCGGTTACAAATTCAGTACTTACGTTTACTTGATTACTTGTAGATAAATGTAGAAAAAGGTGGGCAAGTGGGTGTCGCTCTGCTGTACAGTAGGTTACAAGTGGGTCACTGTATAATGGATGGTATTAAATTTGAATTCAATGATATAATATCATTGTATAAGAAAAACGATTCTGAGCGGTGACGGTATGTCAGTCTATGTATAAGACATATTATATACATATTATCTATGGTATTAAACAAAAAATTGACCTATAATAGGTACCTATAATAAATTCCAAATTAATCATATCAAAATATCCATTAGGTACTTATAACGCGTTATACATCAACAAAAACCGTGATACTATCATAGATATATAATAGTACACTTTAGAAGTTTCAAGTACCCACGAATAATATTATTCAATCACTACAAAATACCTAACTAAAATAGTTATTCTAGGTTTTTTAATATGTAATTTCGTCCAAATTTGAATTTAAAATGTCTGTAAAAAATAAGTGTGTTCATATATTTTTTAGATTTTTTGGTTATAGTATGAACTATTTATGAGAACCTTTGTGTTGAATTTGTAATCCTTAGCTATAAAAACTGAACATTTTATAATTTATTAATTACAATGATTGATAATTTTCGAGATTTTGATAAATTTTGTCAAAATTTGATCTTTAAATGCTTATAAAAAAAAACTGTGCCTATGTATTTTTAATATTTTTCAACTGCTATTGTAACAATATATCAGGAGCCTTGTATTAAATTTTTACACTTTTTGGCCCAACAGATAAAACTTTATTGATATTTATAGAAAAAAAAACTAAAAAAAATTGAAAGCTGTAAATGTCCATAAACAGCTCAAAAAGAGTCAAAATATTTTCAAAATTGTATGGTGTATAGAAAATGCTAATTTAAACATTCAGTGAAATTTTCATGTATCTAGAGTTGTTCGTTTTTAAATTGCAACAAAATAAGGAAATCGCTACATGAGAAATCGAGTGAATATCCAATGTTGTAAAAATTTGAATTTCAAACGCTCATAAAAATTTAATTTGACTGTCCGGTAGAGATTTTTTTATTGTTAAAGGTAGATAATCTTATAAGGAATCTTGTGTTTCATTTTCAAATCTTAGATTTAAAAAGAAAAATTTTTACGAATTCTTAACTCAAAATAATTTGCTAATTTTCGTGATTTTTCCATATTTTGTCAATTTTTGAACTTTAAATGCTTATAAAAAAAATTGTGACTAAGGATTTTTAATATTTTTCATCTGCCTTTGAAACAATATATTAGGAGGGTTCTATTAAATTTTCAAGCTTTTGCAACCAACAAATAAAATTTTATTGATATTTTTAGAAAAAAAACTAAAAAAAAATGGAAAATGAAAATGTCCCTAAACAGTTCAAAATAAATCAAAATATTTTGAAAATGTTATCGTGTATAGAAAATGCAAATATAAACAACCAGTGAAAATGTCATGTATATATGTTCATTAGTTTTAGAGTTACACCAATAACCAAAATTGATTTTTTGGAAAACCAATTTTGCGTAAAAATTCTCGTTTTTCCTTAATTTTTATGTTGTTTTTCAAGGCGCTTGTGAAAACTACTGGGAAATTTATACTTTTAACCCCCCAAAGTACCAACTAGATTCACTTTCCTATCAGAAAAGCTACTGATGAAGAGAATCCAAGCACTTTTACTGTCCTAAAACGTGATGACAGACACAAAAAAAAATATAAAAATATAAAATATAAAAACACACATCATTGTAAAACCAATACATTCATCGCTCCGCTCAGAATTTAAAATGTTAGGGAGGTGCAATATTCCGAATATTCGTGTAGGTAGGTACCTACTCCCTAATTATGCAGTCGTAGGACCTGTAATAATTTATAAATGTGTTTTATATCTTATGTATTTTAATTTTACCAGTTACCGGATTGTAGTTTTTAAATCAAATGTATGCCCGTGATAGTTGGATATACAATTTTAAATTTGATATTTCTGTAAGAGACTTAACCCACCTCCACTCTATCTACGTCACAGCGTCATAGTAAAGTAGTACCTATACCATATCATCAAAAATGTATTTAAATTATATTATTTTCATATAGATAATGATTATTGATTGGATAAAAGTAGACAATATTCAGTATACGGGGTACGAGGTGGCCGAGCGCCGAGCGGTCTAACGCGTCGGCTGCGGCGCTGCCGGTCGCGGTTTCGATTCTCGAATCTCGACCACCGGGCGGCATTTTTCTCCGGACAAGTCACGGTGTCCGGAAAACAAGTGCCGCCATCCTCCACTCCGGGGCATGGCAGAAACCTACGGGTGCCCCATTCGAAATTCTGCCAAAAAATACACCCACGTGTAACACATCTACCGTTCCAAAACCTACAGTTCCACCCCCGTCCCAATGGCCTATGTAGCCGCGGGATAATTAATAAAAAAAAAAAATACAGTACCTATACCTAATGGCTAATCATCTATTAATTATTGTATTTCGTACAAGACTCAGGCGCAATGACAGATACAAGGGGCGAAGGGGCGATCACCCACTTCATTTGGGCTGTCGTATACGTTATTTTTTATCATAATATTAGACTTCTGGATCCGCTATACTGCTCAGCCGCGTAAGTAAGCGTTTTCAAAATTTGTACTTTTAAGATATAGCCTATAGGTAGGTACTTATTAAATAAGAATAATAAATTATAAAACAAAATATTCTATTAGTTTATATTTACTCGGAAAGTGTAAACATTTAATAAAACAAATTAAAATACCAGATTTATATAAAATGTGCAATAATTTGACGTCAATTTGTAAATAAAAAAAAAACAAATTACAAAATAATATAATATTTTTTTACTTAAATGATAATAATAGCAGAAGGCAAGAAATAACATATTCCCATACTATTTTAATTAAAATTTAGCGGTAAAAATAAAATAAAGCTAACGGCTTATAATAAGACTATTATTATGATTGGGAACATAATTTCGAAGACACCAATGGGCATACTTCACAGTCATGGCTGTTGACTCTTCAAATTGCATACACCTGCGCAAGTGCGACGCATGTAAATAATATGTTGTTATTGTGCCGGAGATGTTCGAAAGTCAGTCAAGATTATCTTATTCACCCAACGACAAGCTTTGAACTTTTCGGATCCCAAATATTTTATAATCATCTTTTTCTGAAACAAAACAAAAAACTGCACCGATTAGCATAACAATACAGATAAAAAATTGTACCGCAGACACGTACAATTCAAGTCATGTCGTTGTCTGCCACTAATGCACAGACACATCATATTTCAGACAGTCGAGGAACTCATAACGTCAACAATGGTTATTTATTACCATTGAACATAGGGCGCGCGTATAGTACAAGGTGAGCATTATAATATATTATTACCTATATAATATTTTATTTTAAAAAACCTATTAATATAATAGGTATTATAATAACAATAATAATAATAATAATAATAATAATAATAATATAATGTATTAATGTATGTGTATAGTAATTTCCCCAAAAGAAAACAAAAACGAAGCATGAGACGTTCGACATCAACGACTTCGTCTGCATTAGCGTTGCTGGCATTTCTATTTTTTTTGAACATACTACAGGTAATACCAATAATATTATTATTATATCTAATAAAAATTATACACAACTGATCTGCTTAATTTATAACAATAAGGATATTATGTTTAATATATAATATATTAAATACATATTATGTATGTGATAAATTCATAGTAGAGGTGGAAATTTGAATAGATTTATTTTTTTTATTCGGGCATTAGAGATCCTTGGATGAGAGCAAACAAGGACCAGTGCTGATGACGCGCATAACAAAGCAGACAAAAATAAGACCGCGCAATGATTTCATTGAAGACAAACAGGCAACTATTGAAACTACTACTCTTGACAATATTATAGTTAAAAAATTTGAAAACATTTATAATAAGTAGGTACTTTAAATAAAAATTACAGTAATGGAATGACATTGTGTATACTTACTGGTGTTAAGTTCTAAGGTGATTAAATTTAATCCATTGTTTGGTTTCTTGATTTCTTTATTTTACAGTAATGTTACAACTCAAACGTATATAATATTAAATATGTAATATATTTTTTATACATAATATTGAATTCAGTTTACCTAATAAAAGTTGTTTAACAAAGGCACACAGATAGTTCTTACATAATTTTTTTTGCAATTATTAACATTAAAATATATACATTTAAAAATAATAAAAATAAATTTTGTTTAAAAAGTCAAGCACATTATAACATATTCAAATACTCAAATATATTTTGTTTGTGTTAACTTGCTTTCGCCTTGATCCCGGCCTAACATCCGATTCCAGTCAGTTTGCCCAACAACAAAGCCTATAGCACGCATTTTTTCTTGTTCTCGCCTTTCTTCCATATCAGCCCAGCGAACCTACAAATAAAAGTATATATTAAATGACGAAGCAAGTGAAAAATTTAAAAATTATACAATGTTGTTTTCTGTCAACACTGGGTAAAAAAAGTACATTTAAAGTAAGTCAATTGTTAAGAAATTAAGTCTAATAATTGGCCCTTTGAGGCGGTTGACTACTTGTAAAATATAGTCTCACAATTAAATTATGTACCTATAACAGAATATAATTATGTAAGTTATTGTAATATAGATTTAAGAATTTCAAATAAGACTAATAGTAGTAAAAAAAAACTATTTGTTTAAAAGTCAATATGGTACACAGACTTTTCTCGGATGAACATGGTCAATTATTAGTTTAAAAATTCAATTGATATTAAGAAATGATCACATTGAGAACCATAATTAGAATACATTTAACCTTCTAAATATTTATATATAATGAATATATAATTAGGTACTAATTTTTTCGTTTTTGTTTAACGTTTTTAAAAAAGTTATTTTCCTATTGTTTCCAAAAAACGTTTTTGATAAAATTGTTTTTATTTTTTTATAATAGTAACGCGCAATATATAAAAGCACTTAAAAGTTAAAAATTAAAATTAATTATTCTTAATATTTTAATTTTAAATCAAGATTATAATTTATTTATAAATTAAAAATTTCTGATTTCAAATTAAAATGTTTTAAAAATTTAAAAGTGCATTATTGGTAAAGATTAAAAAGTAAAGACTTAAGTGAACATTTTTTTTTCGTGGTATAAATATAATTATGTTTAATACTATCATTTATTTTCGTTTTTGTTTTTGATTTTGTTATTACATTTTTTTTTCGGTTTTTGGGATTTTTTGTTATTGTTTTTCAGTTGTTTTTTTATTTTTGTTTTTTTCCGATTAATAACGTTTTCTATCCCTGGTTAGTTGTATATTACAGCATCGTGTATTGGGCATTCTATTGCAGAAGAATATAAACTAGAATTTCCTAGTAAAAGTAAATATAAAAAAGTAGACAATTGGGTACAGCTCTGCTGTACATTAAGTGTTGTGGGTCGCAGGCTGGCAGATGGCCCACCAATATTGTATTATTTCGTACAAGCCACTTGTTTGCCCACTGTCTCGTGCTAGATTTAGATACAATACGATAATTTGTTTTTATTGGTTTAAGATAATGATAATATTTATTTTACACATTTATACGTCAATTATCTTTTAGTATTCATCTCGAATAAGAAATGTGAAAATTATTATTTTAACTTTATTTTACGTAACAACATAATGATGGAAAAGCTGGAATAGATTTATTGGGTCAGTTAGTCTCGTACTGCAATCCTATGAGAAAGAGTGTTCGGTGGTATCACAAGGTAGCAACTGAGATAATTTTAAATATTTTTGTTTAAATGCTCTAATTATGTATAATAAACAAAATTTTCGAAATAAACTTACTATATACATAAATTTTGTGAAGTCCTTGTAGACAAACTCCTAAACATAAAACCTACATCTTTACGTGTTTCAAATACTGAACAACCTCTTGATGATAGTTTCCAAAGACAACCAAGAATAAACATAAACTCGAAGAGACAGAAAAAAAAGAAAATGGTGTATTGAATGCTATATGAAATTTTTAAAAGAACTGGGATACAAGTGAGTTCGAATAAATATTTTAAATAAATATATTTAAATTAATATTTTTAATTTTTAATTTATTATTTATAGGAAAGCTTACAATAAGGAGAAAAAAGTGACAAAATTTTGCAGTCTTTGCTCATCAAAACCATCTGTTTGCATACAATTTTTTCAAGACCATTTAAAAAATAAAATGTACCTAATAATAACATTTTATTACGGCTTTGTATACATTTTAGATTCTGAGCGGAGCGATGAATGTATTGGTTTTACAATGATGTATGTTTTTATATTTTTATTTATATTTTTATATTTTTATATTTTTGTGTCTGTCATCACGTTTTGGGACAGTAAAAGTGCTTCGATTTTCTTCAATAGTACCTTTTCTGATAGGAAAGTGAATCTAGTTGGTACTTTGGGGGGTCAAAAATAAACATTTTCCAGTAGTTTTCACAAGCGCCGGGAAAAACAACATAAAATTAAGGAAAAAACGGGAATTTTTACGCAAAATCGATTTTCCAAAAAATCGAATTTGGTTTTTGGTGTAACTTTAAAACAAATGACCGTAGATACATGAAATTTTCACTGGTTGTTTATATTTGCATTTTCTATACACGATAACATTTTCAAAATATTTTGATTTATTTTGAACTGTTTAGGGACATTTTCATTTTTCATTTTTTTTTAGTTTTTTTTCTAGAAATATCAATAAAATTTTATTTGTTGGTTGCGAAAGCTTGAAAATTTAATAGAAGGCTCCTAATATGTTGTTTCAAAGGCAGATGAAAAATATTAAAAATCCTTGGTCACAATTTTTTTTTATAAGCATTTAAAGTTCAAAAATTTACAAAATATGGAAAAATCACGAAAATTAGCAAATTATTTTGAGTTAAGAATTCGTAAAAATTTTTCTTTTTAAATCTAAGATTTGAAAATCTAATACAAGATTACTCATAAGTTTGTCTACCTTTATCAATAAAAAAATCTCTACCGGACAGTCAAATTAAATTTTTATGAGTTTGAAATTCAAATTTTAAAACATTGGATATTCACTCGATTTCTCATGTAGTTATTTTGTTGTAATTGAAAAACGAATGACTCTATAGATACATGCATATTTTACTGAATGTTTATTTTATAAATTCTTATACTTAATACAATTTTCAAAATATTTTGACTCTTTTGGAGCTGTTTACGGATAATTTCATATTTAATTTTTTTTATTTTTTTTATCTATGAATATCAATAAAATTTTATCTGTCGGGCCAAAAAGTGTAAACATTTAATACAAGACTCCTGATATATTTTTACAATATCAGTTTGAAAATATGAAAAATACATAGGCACAATTTTTTTTATAAGCATTTAAAGATCGAGTTTCGACAAAATGTATCACATTTAAAATTGAATAATTATTTTGTAGTTAAAAATGTATAAAATGTTCAACTTTCATATCTAAGGATTGAAAATTTAAAACAAGATTCCACGTTAGTAGTTTATTCTGTTACCAAAAAATCTAAAAAAAATAGATAAGCACAGTTTATTTTTATAGTCATTTTAAGTTCAAATTAGGACGAAATTACATATTAAAAACCTAGAATAACTATTTTAGTTATTTTGTTGTGATTGTATAATATTATTCGAGGGTAATTGAAATTTTATATCTATTATAGTATTACGGTTTTTGTTGATGTATAACGCGTTATAAGTATCTAATGGATATTGTGATATGATTAATTTGGAATTTATTATAGGTACCTATTATAGGTCAATTTTTTGTTTAATACCATAGATATATATATAATATGTCTTAAACCTAGACTGACATACCGTCTCCGCTCAGAATCGTTTTTCTTATACAATGATATTATATCATTGAATTCAAATTTAATACCATCCATTATACAGTGACCCACTTGTAACCTACTGTACAGCAGAGCACCTTTTTAATATTTCTATTTATAGCTTGTCCATTGTGAGCATAGTATAAAGATAAAAAAAAAAGCATTTGCTTTAGTATTCTAATTTTGGGTTTGGGGCGTGGATCTAGAAATAAAAAAATGGAGGGAGAACATTTAGGAATAGCCAATAGGAGTGAGGGGCTTCACCCCCATGGATCTGTGTTAAATAATAATGCACCTGGAGCCCACCTTTTAAATTGTTGAATTGAGCACTTGTACTTAATTTTTCTCAATTCAAGTCCTGGTAATAACTAATAATATATAATAATGTTTACTTATGAGTTATGATTATAAATAAAAATATCAATCATAATTTCATGATACTATTAAAATGAATGTATGAATGCTATGAATTGACCAAATAAAATTAAGGGACTAATGTGGTTAAAGTTCTATAAATATTAAATGGTATTATACATACCCTTTTTTTACCATCATTTACGACTACTTGTTCATTAACGGAGTAATTATCTTCAGGTATTTGAAGCCATTCTTTTATTGAACTTTCTGGTTTTTTCTTGCTTAGACCGTCCAATCTTTCTGTAATACATTTCTCATTTAAGTATTCAAATTGAAAGTTCAATAATTGTAAAAAAATAATTTGAATTATATTACTAATGCTTTTAATATTTTTTTTGAAAACGTAGACATAAATACGTAAAGAAATAATAAAAGAAAAAAATTAATGAAACGTACTCATCTTTTCTTCTTGTGGAATAGTATCAGTCCATTTGCATGACAATAATTTCATGACGTCCTGTAGAAATATTAGCAACCAAAAAATAGTATAATATAAATGGTATCTTCTTGTTTTACAGTTTTTACAAGATGCTATGTTTCAATTATTATATATTATGTTTATATAAATAAAAATAAACACTAATTTGAAATAAATTGTGATATTTTGTTGAAAATAAGTAGGTATCTTATTCTTGGGGTGTATACACGAGTGGTTAAATATTTAAATATAATTATTTACACATTCAAGTGATGATTTTATTATTATTATTATTATTATTATTATTATTATTATTATTATTATTATAAGCGTGAACATTTGATGCAATTTGTTATTGTTATTTATTATCAATTATCTTTAAGAAACTAGAATATAAATATACTAGCTTAGTAAAACAAACAACAAGTATTATAGACTCATAATTTTTCTTCTCCAATAATACATTTTCCATTATCACAATAAATGTTTTATTTTTAAGTAAATGATAAAAATATAAGTTACCTCTTCTTCAAATTCAACATTTCTATTTTCTTCAGAACTTCTGTCGTCAATGGCCTCTTCGTCTTTATCTACTTCCATTTCAACATCTGAGACATCTTCCATTTCCATCTAAGTTAATAATATATTTTTTATTTAATACATCAAGGATATGAAATAGTATTGCATTACCTCGCTTTCTGAAGGTGAAAGAAGTAATGACCGTATATCCAACAGTATTTGATCAGAAGGTGTCTTAACCCAAGATCTCATTATACTATTAATATCATGGGCTGTTCTATTATGAATATTACGTTTGATACACAAATCAATATCACATTCTAATTCAATAATATAGACCTAAATAGGTATATTGAATTAATAATATAATTTTATTATTAGACACTTCACAATTATGCTTAAAAGGATATCAATGAACTATTTGTTCTCTCTCTCTGATCCACAAGCATCATAGCAAATATACGTTTAGGAGAACCAACCATCGGTTACTTTTTATATTAGAGTGAATTCACCAATCATCAAACTAACCTAAAAACATCACCTGGTGTCCCTAAGTTGGGTTTTTACAATATTTTAATTTTTATACAATTTATGAGCATTTTTAAAATTTAATAACTTACATGCTCATAACTAACATAAATACTAAAATATCATAAAATATATAATAGCAATCATAGGGACACAGGTAATATTCTTAAATTAATGTTTGATAAAAGGTGAATTCACTGTAATATTAAAAGTGACAACACAGGGTTGGTTCTGCTAAACATACATTTGCAATGTTGCGAGTAGGTCAGAGAAAAAACTAAATGGCGCGCTGACATACTCTTAAATATTCTATTGCGATAATTTTTGTAAAAAAAGAATTTATTCACAAAAAAATTTAAAGATTATTAAATTATGTACATTTATGTCCGTATCCATAGTGAATTTATGTGTCACACAACACATAGTTTAACATATCTCATGTGAAACATAATTTGACTATGCATACGGGCAAGTCATTTTAGTCTAAAATATTTCAATAGATTTGTATGAACATAAATATTATACAGAAAATAAGTTTTTTTTTTAAACAGATTTACATGAGAAGTATAAAAATAATAATGAATAATAATTAAGGCTGGGCCAATACAACTCTTTAACGATACCTGATATTTTTATATATTATATAGAAGTAAAATTTTTTAGCAAAACCCATGCTATATCAATAAACTGATGTTAAGTTAAAACCAAAACTAATACCTGATAAAAATTACGTTAAATATTAGCATTGATTATCAAATATACTAATGAGTTATTACATATTCTTTATAATGCTGTTTTTAATAGTTACTTTTAAACTTTTAGACTTTTAACAAAATTAAATTAAATAGTAATAACATTAATAACAAATAGAAAATAATAATAAAAAACTATGTTCCTTTTATTAAATTAAAATTAAACAAAAAATATATAGGAACTTTCAAACCAAATATTTAATACTTATAAAATAAATAATAATAACAAATAAGTAATAACCAGGGTTAGGAAGTAACTATTGAATTTTTTTTTTTATTTGTTCATTGAGAATGCTTAAAATTAGAGGTAAAATGTATGGGTATTCATCTGAAACGCTTGTATGATAAAATTAATTGTTTTATTATTTAGTTTAGTATTTATTTTATTACAGAGTACAAGAGAATTTTTTTTCAAATCTAAACAATCTTCCTGAAGATTTAAACTCTTCGATGACTTGATATTTTTAAGTAGGTGCCAATCACATCCTTTGATGATGAGTAAATTTAATACAAAATTACTTTAACAGTTTTATATTTTGATTATTTTATGTGAACTTCATAATTGACCGTATGATACCACTTAGTACAATACATAAATGATGAGTACAAAAAAATAACTTTGTTAGTGTTATAACTTCACAAGCCCTGGACTAATAACTAAGTTCTTTTTAACAGATTTAAACATAGGACAATTCAAAATAAGTAAAAAGGAAAATATCAGAGGTGAATAATATTACAAAGTAAAAACATTAATTTATATACTAGGTGATTGGAACAATCATTATTTCAAAAATGCATGTTTTTTAATTGTTCAAAAACACCATCTAAAAATAATATATACTTTTTTATCCTTAACATTTTTGAAGTATTTTACTTTTTTTTAATAACAACATATAGTTTTATCTCACATTCCAATGCAGTATATTTTTCTAAGTATTTCGATACATTAAAATTGAATTAAGGACGAGTAGTTAATGTGTTATAACTTTATAAGTATTTCAATTTTCAAGGTGATGTGAGCAGAGTGGAGTGGTATGCAGTTACCCTGCAAAATGTTAGTCCACTAATCCGCTCATCACAACTTTAAATACTTATAAGTGATAACTCATAAGAAATTCATCCTAAATTTTATTTTTATGTATCGAAGTACTCAGAAAAAAATTTACATTAGAATACTGTGTTGTTATTCAAAAAATTAAAAATAAAAAAGTGTTAAGATTAGAAAGTTTTCTAATTTTTTAATAAAAATTTTGATTTGTAATGACGAAACCACGTAAAAAAAAAAAATATTTTTTAAAACATTAATACTATTTGAATAATGAATCGTTTAATGAATCATCTGGTAAATGGGGTAGCAATATCATTAATTAAAATAACTATCACGGTTGAAATATTTTGATTAAAACTTAAATGTGAAATCAGCCTTATCAATGACCAATTTTAAGCAGAAGCATTTATGATATTATGCTGGTAAATATTGTTTTTTTTTACAGATCACTTTTAATATCGATTTTGGAAACAACTAATACCTTATTGGTAACCAATACCACCAATATTAAGTAACGCTTGGAGTTTCGGCCCAACCCTAAATTAATAATATACTTACAGTAAACCCATTCATTCGAGAAATCTCTATTATTTCTTTATAATATGACACTTTATTATTAATGGCATCAATAATATAAAATGAAAAATAATTTTCCAAAATTTTTTTTTTAAATGCTTTTATAAAGGACGTTCGGTATAAATTTTCATTTGCAGAATCATGTTCATATTCCATAACCTAGAAAATAATAATGTACATAAGCAACAAATAACATTTGGTATTGTTTTTATTATTATCCATTATTAGTTTTTTGTAAAATGTATAAATGTTATAAAATATAAATATTTTATTACTTCTGTAGTTATGATGATTCTTTATTAATTTAAAACCACAAAATAAAATAATTTGTATAAAAAAAAATGTTGATCCATTAATTTTAATATATATACTATAAAATATAGAGTAAATTAGTTATTAAACATAAAATAAAGGCTGTTTAAATGTGAAAGTCATTAAAACTATTTATTAAGATTAATGACTCTTAAAGTTAAACAGGTCATAATAAACTCATAGCAACCAAAAACCAGGTACATTGGAGATTGCAGGATTTTAAATAAATCATTGAGGATGAAAAAACTTTGTATGTCACTATAACAAGTTTCATTATAAACAACTTTTATGTAAATTATAATATTACCTTTCTTTCCACTTTTTTATTGGTTTCAGGATCAATTTCCATTTTTGTTACTTCTGTCATGAAATAATCATCTAATGACAATATTCTCGGGGCTTGACCTCCCATCGCTACTTCTTTCTCCTAATAAAAAATCATAAATAATTTAAAAAAACTTAATAATAAAATATGATAATATACAAACTTTGATTAGTCTAGCAACATGCGATTTTCCTGATCCAGGTAAACCTCTTAGTATTATAACTATTTTGGAAGGCCTATTAGGTCGACCCGGGGGACATAATAATGTCTCAATGGTTAATAACTGTCGATTAGTAGATTTTTCAACTTCATTGATCTTAGACACTCTAGGCGGAGATGGCGCACACATATCAATTATCTCAATTATCTCAGGCTCCGGTTCCTTTTCGATCTCATCCTCGTCATCAACAATTGTTATAGTATCAATTGTGATAGGAGTTTCTTTAATAATTTCATCAGTCTCCTTTTTATCATTATTTGGCTCTGTTTTATCTGATGAAATATCTAAAACTTAACAAATTATTTTGGAGTAATTTCATAGTATATATTTATTATTTTTATAAGATATCAACTTACCATTTAAGCTGACTGTGGGTTTCATAATTAAAGTTTCTTTATTTTTATTTAAATTATCATCATCAATATTATCTTGGATAGAATCTAAAACAAAAAAAAATATTTTAAATTATGTCATCGGAATACCGGTTTTAAAAAAATACTGATAACCGGTATTTTTGGTATTTTAGAATACGGTATACCGTGAATAGGTAATTACCATATTACCAAAATACCCAGCCTTGGTAATTACCAAAAATATCATATACCTACATTTATTATTTGTAATTTTTATGTAATCATAATGACATAATATAAAATTCTATCCTAGGTTGGAAACTTTTAAACATTAAATTTAATTATGTACCATACATTTACTGAGATTATGTAATTTTTATAATTACCGAGGTACAATATTTTCGTTAATTACCAAAAGTACCGTACAACCGGTAATATTGTAGATAACAGATACTGGTATCAAAATTTGAAATACCGCCAGCCTATCCTAACTCATAACATTTCTAATTTAAATTAAAATTCTACTATAATAACAGTGTATTTATTACAAATGTATCAACTGTTAGAAATATAACTTATATAATTTTTAAGAAAGTTTATATTGAATGGGCCTATATATCATTATACCTACATCAAATATTCATAAAATGTATTTAAATGTTTTTATTATAATAATATAAAGACACCTGCATGACATGTAGTCTCCACCTAACAAATGTAGAACTAATTTTGTGTTATTAGTTTTAACATTTAAGTGAATTTACTTTATAGTGAAACTTAATGGTAAGAACATAATCTTTCGTTGGTTTTTTTACAATATTTTAATTTTTAAGCGTTTATGAGTAGGTAAAATATTAATACATAAAAATGATCATAACTAGCGTAAAGATTAAAGTATCCTAAATAACTAAGGAGAGATCACAGATACTACTCTTATCCTTAAGTCATAGGTTAATTCACTCCAATATTAAAGATAACAACACACAATTTATTGAAGTGAAAGGTAATTTTCAATGTTCTAGGTTTTTGAAGACAGAGACAACACATCGGCCATGGCATCCTTTTAATTGTACTGGAAGCGGTTGTTGTTGTATACCATATTACACACTACATAGGAACTACTAAGACATTTACTATATCAACCGTACGTATTAATTTAGTGAAGTGATAAGAACTCTGAAAACATATTTGAATCTGTTGTAAAAGTCTACTTGAAATCGACTTTTCAAAATTTTTTATTTTTTACAATGTTTTTTTTGTGTATGTTTAATAAATTACTAAAAATAGTTTTAATCTTTAACCTAAAGCTCTGGTTTCTGTAATAAAATTGGATTTAATTGGCACTTATGGGAGATCAAAATAGAAAATTCTTAGTACTTATAATAATAATAAGGAAAAACAAAAATAATTCCCGTTTATTTCTTATTCAAAAATAAATAACTGTAGAGGCTTAAAAAAATTATAACAAATATCATTATTACTAGACATGAAATAATTTTCAAAAATGTTTAGCTCTGTTAGTAATACACTAAAACATCTACTGTATAACAGAGCAGTTACCTACTTTTTTTAAATTTTGCCATATAACTTTTATATTTTGATTTTCAAAAATTTCTCAATTTCTACTTTTTTAAGATTTAGAGGCATATTATCTTTATTAAATCAAAGAAATGTCCATACCAAAAACATTTATTTTTATGAATGTAGATACTAAATTATTAGATAGATTCAATTCTGATTTCAAAATAATTAACTGAATAAAATGTATACTAATATATTTTTAGGTATAAAAAAAATTTACCTTCTTGTTCAATTGAATCTCTGGTATGGTTTGAATTTCTTCTGCTATAACCTAAAATTAATTTTTGCTTGTTATCAGACACTTAACCAGATATTGTCAGAATGGGCCCTTAATATAATAAATTATAGCTGTACAAACCTCTATCTTGCCATGGTAGTATGCGTTTACCTCCATGTTTATAATCATAAATTCTAACAGGAACCACAGTTTCCTTTGATAATCCTAGGAATAAATACATTAAAAATGAATATTCATTGATCAATATATAGGTAACAAATTCATCATTACCTGGAATTATTTTTAATCTAGGTAAATGGCGATAGTCAAAAATTTTAACTGGATCAATTGGCTGAGCTTCTTCATATAGTTGCTTTGTAGTTGGAATTGAAACTATGGGATCTTCAATTGGTTCTTCATTTTTTGTGTAGTTATCATCCCATTCCCATTCCATACTGGCTTTACTTGTATTATTACCGAAATTCCCCCTTGAGGGTGGTCCATCTCTAAATGAGTTATAATTTCCCCTTGAGAGTGGTCCCCCTCTAGATGAGTTTTGATTTTCTCTTGAGAGTGGTCCACCTCTAAATGAGTCATAATTTCCTCTTGAGGATGGCCTACCTCTAAATGAATTATAATTCCCTCTTGAGGATATTTCACCTCTAGAAGATATATAATTTTCTCTTGAAGGTGGTCTTCCACCTCTAGATGATTCATAATTTCCTATTGAGGGAGGTCTATCTCTAGACGATTCATAATTTCCTATTGAGGGAGGTCTATCTCTAGATGATTCATAACTTCCTATTGAGGGAGGTCTATCTCTAGATGATTCATAATTTTCTCTTGAAGATGGTCCACTTTTGTTTAGTTCATAATTACTTTTTTGCGATACAAAATTATTTTTATCAATAATAGGTTCATTAGAAAACTCTTCATCATTATCATTTAAAAGTGGTGTTCCCATAGAAAATCTTTTATCCGTATTTCTTATATTATTTTGAGATTTAAAGAAATCATCTTCATTGTTTTTTAATGTTAGCATTTCTTGAGAATATCCTTGATTAATATTCCTAGAAAAATGGGAATTTGGTCGGACATATTTATTGTCAGCATTTCTCATGATTTGTGATTCTCTTGATTGACTTAAAGGTCGCAAATAATCATCATTTATATGTCTTGCACCTGATACTTCTCTAGAATAATGATTT
>CARXXK010000002.1:1106568-1185981 GCA_949089665.1 Macrosiphum euphorbiae | reverse complement strand
AATATGTGAACTGTACTCAATGCTTGCGTTGCGCGGCATGTTGGTTCGAGATAATTTTAAACGCCTGTTGATTCTCTATGGTTTCCAATTAAAACTCAATAAGTGGAACTGCTATAAGTTTTGTTTCTGGGATTCATTTTTAATTAAATATTTTTTTTTTCCCGATTTATTATTGTGTTTATATTTTCAATATAACTACGGTTGTAAAAAAAAAATAATACCACTCTACTGTAGATCGTACAGATGGTAATTTCATTTATATACATAGGTATATACATACTCATCTATAGATTATTCGTGTAAAAGTTTATATGAGGTTTTATACTCGCTGTGTATACATAACAGGTTGGTTATACCCATATAGTAGATACACAGCTTGAGAGTTTCGAGTATAGGCAATATTGATGTATAAAATATGTACTTAACCTACGTGTACGATGTAGGCACATGTTTGCGCCAAAAAAAAACTTTTTCAAATCTATACACTACATCCATATATTATCAGAGTTTTAACGTCGATAACTTTTGCGATAAAAAAAAATAATAATAATAAATCCGTTTTTATTGTCCGAATATTCGAACGCAAAAAAATATATCGTTTGCCCTTGGGCCTTGACTAGAAAGTTCGTTTTGATGATAATTTATAAAAACGAGTGCGCGTGCGAGTTAATAAGAATCATCGAGGGATAAAAAATTTGTAATTAAACCGTTTGTAATAGAACCGATTGAAACACAAAATACCACGGACATAATAAAAAACTCTATTGACATTTACAATTATTCAAACATTATAATGATGAGTTTTTCTGAAAAAATCGTCCAACTCATGTATGATAATAGCTTCATAACATTCATAGCAGTTTAGCGTAATAAAATTGATACAACAATTTTATATATACGGCCGATCGTGTGACATCAAAACCGCTCGGTTTTAAAGCAATAAGCTTCTACCACCGAAAGCCCGTCATTTAAAAATACGAGTATCAATTATAATTGTTATGCCGTACCATACATGGTACAAATAAAATATTGTTTCTATCGAAGGTACCCAACGCCTCGAAGCGCCATACAATAATAAAGCCGTGTTACTGTGCGCACCGACGTAGGCGTGAACACCATAGATAATCCTAATAATAATCTAAGATTATAATATCATAATAATAAAATATAATTACAGTTGTCAAATTTCGCGTGCGTTTTAAAATAAAACTGAAAAAAAAATAACGCGAAAATTCTCTGTCAGAAACTAAAACGCACCGCCAACGTTCGTTTGTGTTCAGTAGTTTCTAGTATATTATTCTCGACCGGCAATTAATTATACTGTCCGACGTGTAATCAGGTGTGATCCACTTTCGTTTAATTTATTTTACCAGAAGTAATAAATTAAAATCGAAAACTAATTGAATCCGCCGGAGCATTAAAAGCGCCACATAAATATAAACGCCTAATGGAAACGTATAACACAGGTACCTATACTGTATAGCTGCAGTTAAAAATACCGAATCGATTTAAAATCTTAAACACAATTTTTAAAACACGTCTGAAATGAAATGTTTTGCCAATAATGTTTAATATATTTAGAACACGCACATTGAACTTCTTCTTATCTCAATCATATTGTGATTATTATTATATTGACGAAAAACCCGTTAAATAATATATTAGGTACATTCCGACATTCGATCCATAGTGCCATTAGATACGAAAACCAATACTAACTAATATAAGGAATTAAAAAAAGAAACTATTTAAAGCCAAAAAAGTACAGGGATTACACACCATTCGATTTACGCTCGTCAAAACAATTTTGTTTTCGACAAAATAAGTACCTATATGGCTATATATAGGTACACGAAAACGGTAATCGGTAAATCGGTTAATTAAGAACGGTAATCGGTTTCAATATATAATATTATATTAAAATGTATACAAAACACTAATATAATCCCCAAAAATGTTCACAGTTTTACCAAGTGTTGGCCAAAATAATAGGTAATCGCTATTATAAAATAAAATTTTGGTGAAAGCATATCGAGCTTTGATAGTTTTGTAATTAGATGTGTCGTAATTGGAACGTTGGTTCAGCGAATTTTCCTTATACTCATTGTGTACTTACATAAATAACTAAATAATTAGGTATCCAAATTTAAATATTAAATAGGTATGTCACTGTTGAACCAGTTAACACAAAATAATATGTACCTTGTAATCTATAATATACAAATAATAGATAAATAGTACAATACAATACAATCTAAATATTAATATTATAATTGATTACAAGGTACTTTCGTTATTGTGTTATTGGGTTCAATAGTGACATATTTAATGTTTATGGTTTGATTCTAAATAGTTTGAAATTCATTACGAATTCATTAAGTAATAATCACTTTATAAGTATCGTACATTATAACATTAGTATAACAAAATGAGTAATAACAATGAAAACACGTCATATTTGTACCTAAAATAATAATAATCACTTTAAATATATTAAAAAAAGTACGATAAGTCATTGGTATAAGAAGGGCCTAAACTAATCGAAATCGATCAGTTCTCAAACCTGGAGTTAAACTGTAGCTAGACTATAAGCTCCGTCTCAAAATTGGCTATCTTTACTTATGTGATCGTTTTTATTATTATCGTATTGTATGAGGTAATATTATCAGTGTTTAAATTATTATTTCGCTTATTCCATATTATCGTAGTGCGTTCAACTGGTCTGTACATTCGTTCTATGGATTCACTGCAGCATAAGAGCAACAATACTCGCTTCAATTTCAAGTAAGTAATTAATAATTTTCAAGATTAATAAAAAAAATAAAAAGAGTAAATAAAAAACACATTGTATTTGTATAATAAGCCAACCCCCCCCCCATAAAAAATTCCTGGCTAAGCCACTATCCGTATACGATTTAGAACAGTATTTATAAATACTATAAAAGTATTTTATTCCTATAAAAAATACTTCTGTATTATTACGATAATTTGTACACCTTATAGTTTCCCAGAAATTATTACAATATTATTCACATTTTAAATCAACATCTTATTTTTATTTCATAGTAATACCTATGGAAATATTTTAAAATGTAATTTTTAACCTATGACTATAAGCAATAAATCAAATCAAGAACCTCTGATACGTTGAGCTAATATATTTTGTGTTTAGACTTTAAAGTGTTTTTTTATTGAATAGATAATAATAATAAATTAATAAATAATTATCCACTACTTGAACAGGTAACTGTTTTTATAGATTTTATACACACCAGGTGTATTACTTCAATCATACAATATTATTATTAAGTACTTATAAAAAAATTGTAACTTATATATTTATATTACATATTTTTATTTTCATTTAATAGTTATCTTTGGTACTTTCGTACATTGTATACTAAAGTAAAGTCAATAAAGTTTAGTATATTGTTAATATACTAAACTAAAATAAGACCTTTGATAGAGAAAATAAAAATTTAATTTGACTTTCTTATAGACATTTTTCTTTTTTTTTTTTTGATAAAGGTAGTCTTATAAGGAATCTTTTGAAAACTACTGGAAAATTTTCACTTTTGACCCACAAAAGTACCAACTAGATTCACTTTCCTATCAGAAATAATACTGTTGAAGAAAATCCAAGCACTTTGACTGTCCTAAAAGGTGAAGACAGACACAAAAAAAAAATAAAAAAATAAAAAAACACACCTCATTGTAAAATCAATCCATTCATAGTACCACTCAGAATCTAAAACAGTTGGTGACACAATAAATTGAATTTAATATACAAGAAAATACAACAACTAAAACAAATATAAGCACTTCTAAAAGTATTCGAAATGCTAGGATAAATATTCGATAAATATTTTGATTACTATTTTTAAAAAATATTTGAACACATATTCGAAATACTTTTTTTATATAAATATTAGAGTATTTCTTCCAAATATTTTCGAATACTATTTCACTCATGTGTGTTAATTAATTATGTATCAAATTATTTAAGTATACTTATTTAAAATCTGAACTCTTTACCCGGCAGCTAATCACATAGAAATAAATTTGAAATTAATACGAACTGCAGTTCGAAACCCAATAGTTATAATTTGTTGTCATATTATTAATTTAGCTATTGTAATAACATTCCAATTGTTGTAGGTTATAAAGGCGCGAAAGGCCTTCGGGCCTACTCCCGGACCTAAGAAATAAAAAAATAAAAAATTTTAATAACGTGGTGATTAATTTATTTATGTCAGATACCAGCCGGTTGCCATCATGGTTTGATTCATTACGAAGCAACGAGCGCGGCCGTCGATCAAACTTTTCAAAAGCAGCTGCTGGGCTGCTGCAGTCATGCTTGGACAATTCGCAGTGGTCAAAATCAGAATGGTCCAGAAGTGGAGAGGAATATCCACAGATTGATCGACCTGGGGCCGGCCGAAGGACATGGACCGGATATTTCGGGGCATAATGAAGTATAGGCGGACGAATAGGGCGAGAATGGTCGAGCAGTTCGTACAGGTGAAAAACCACCCACAGCCTAAGGCTTTGTTTTTCACTTGTATGGACAGCCGTATGTTGCCGGCTAGATTTACAGAATCCAACGTCGGCGACATGTTCATCGTCCGAAACGCCGGAAATCTGATTCCGCATTCGCAGCATTTCCCGGACGAATACACTTCGTGCGAACCGGCTGCCTTGGAGTTGGGGTGCGTGCACAACGACATAAGGCACGTCATCGTTTGCGGGCATTCCGACTGCAAAGCAATGAACTTGTTGCACCTGCTCCGGGACACGGAATACGGTAGCACCGTCAACCGCCGGAAGTCTCCTCTCCGAGCGTGGCTCTGCTCGCACGCGATGTCGTCTTTGGAAAAGTACCAACAGCTCCAGGCGGCCGGCTTCGGTGCCCCTCTCGTTTTCCAGGCCGAGACGCCCTTGCGCCGGATAAGCGCTTACATCGACCCGGACGACAAGCTTTCCGTCACCGACAAGTTGTCGCAGGTCAACACCCTGCAGCAAATTCAAAACATCGCCAGCTACGATTTCCTCAAGAAGCGCCTGGAGACGTACGACCTGCACATACACGCCCTTTGGTTTGACATATATACCGGCGATGTACACTACTTCAGTAGACAGAGCAAACAGTTCGTAGAAATAAACGAAAAAAACGTGGACGGACTGGTGGAAGAGGTCTCAAAGTACTATTGCTGAGAATAACATTGCGGTCGAGGTGACATCCATCCATCCATTCCACGCACACGCTCAATCACGCAAAGACTTAACTAGGTGCTTAATATTAATTGAGACCAGTGGCGTAGCCAGGGAGATTTGGGTGTTTGACACCACCGGCCTAATGCCTTGTTTTCCAAAAACATATTAGATTTCGCCTTTGAAATATATTGAACGAAAAAAATAAATACGATAAAATGGCCAGCAAAAAAACACAATAAACGTCATTAACATAATAATCAGTGATACCCAGAAATGCTCACAATATATAGTAATAATAATATACAACTCACAATGAATAATAGATATTGTTGGGTTTACAGTAAATAAATGCAATGATCATAGTAATTGATTGTCGTAGATTAACTATATAACATCCAGTTAGTATTATATATTATGATAATGTTGTGATTTATTTATATTTGATTCCGCCCAGTGTTCGTCATATTTTTATTCGTTATAGGTACAAAATGGGGAAACGAAATTTACAAATGTACATATTGTCTAAAGAACAGTCCAAAACTAATATGTTTCCGGAAAGCACGAGGTGATAAAAAAAAATATATCAGTCGTAAAAAGAAACTTAACGTTAGGTTACGACTTCCACAGATTCCATGAAAAACTTCACCTACAGGCGAACCTATTAATTTAAATCTTCCGATTTCCAATCTATCCTCTTTTGATCTAATAAATACCACCCGCCGTCTATAAAAATTGTCTGTGATTACTTTATGATTTTATAAAAAAAAATAAGTCAGCACTCAAATGCATTTCTTGTTATTATTATTATTATTATTACTTTACGTTTGCGTTATTATTTATAGTATATATTTTTTTCACCTGCTGAGTTTGTCAATGGATATTTTCTCTACCTAATCATATTATGTCACTTCAAGTAACTGTAATTACTACCATAATATACAATATAAATTCTTACAATTTAGTTTTTGTAATATTTATTAATTTAGTAAAACTATAATAGGTACAGGCAAAAACAAAACAATGCAAGAATAATAGCATATAATTAACAGCAAATTGCTATTACCTATACTTAATAATTACATAAAAAAAACAAATTATTATGATATTATAATTTTAACAAAATACAACATTTTGAGATCAATACATTCCGGTGCACTATCGATCGGAATCTAAAATTTAAAAAAATAAACTTTTAAAAAAACTTTAAAAACATAGGTCGTACGAATCAAAACATTATGCATGGCCATAATTCGTAATGGTAAACAAAAAGAAAAATTTTCCAGAAATCAAATAATAATCAAGCGCATTATGCCATTATGTGACTATATCTACAACGCGTAATGGCGTACACATATCATATAATAAGATGTAATAATAGTATGCATTAAATATGATTATATACGTTTCTCAATTTTTTTCTCGTTTGGTGGAAAAGTACACACACAAACGGCTGCGTAAAATTACAACGTCGATTTTCGAATTCACTATTCGTAAGCTCACCTCCTTTGAAAGGTTGACAGTTACCGGAGCGGGGCCTTTCTATATACGTAGGTATTACAACAAGTACGCGATAGAGAAGGTTCGTACATTTAAATATTTAAATTTTGAATTCATTTCACACTCGCAAAAAAAAATATAACCAAGCTTGTCGTGGTGGTTTCGCGATATGTACATAATATATTATACCCGAATAAATGTACCATCACAAATCTAATTATTTTTCCACGCTCCAGATGAATTCACAATTTAAACATTTCGAAAAAAAAAACTCTGAGTAAATTTGTACAGCGAGACTCGGGCGTATTAGCTGTGTGAAATGTAACGACAATATTGTTTGTGTAACCGTCGCATAAATATATATATATATATATACATTATGTGTTGTACGACCATTATAATAATATATACGAGTGGGCACGTGCCGACTTATTTGTTCGATTGAGACTATTTAGCTGCAGCATCTCTCTCTCCATATCTCTCCGTCTCTCTCTACCTCCTTATTTCACTCTCACCATCTCTCTCTCTCTGCTTCCATAACTGTCTCCGATTCGCCTCACGTCGATTTAATACGAGTATATTAGCTTAGGTTTTATCGAACAGCTTAATAACGTTCCGTTACTTACATAAAAGCTGCAGTCGTTCGGAACGGCGGACGAGGTATTAATCTGCAGAGCCAGATTAAAGCTATTAGGCCCGTTCAATTTACATTTCATCCTCTTAAAAAAAATATAATCAAATACCGTATTGAAATGTTTATCCTATATACAATTAATACGTACTACGCGAATAATCATCAATGTCTAAATAGCTAACGGATAAAAGCGAATCAAATTGAATTTAAATTGTTATACGATTATACTTAAAATTATAATAAATTCCATAATTTATACTGGGCATTCGAGACACGATCACCCGCCTTGGATGACTAGCATTATATATAGCAACAATGTTTTTTTTTTCATAAATTATCTAATAGAATATAGAGAAGTACATCCGTGTCTGGTATCTAAGTGGAGGGGGCTTCAACTCCCATACCCCCCCCCACGAGTTTCACCCTCGATTATTTGTCACTTGTTCGTCTATTATAATATTATGCAATTGTTGATGTAGTACTTGTGGAACTGTAAATATTTTAACACTATATTATAATATTGCGAAGTCACTTTATAGGTATAGGTACGTGTTGTATACGTACAAATCGTATGGATTCAATGTCAACTCGTTATTCACCGCCGTGTCGATGTGTGTGGGTAAAGGTACCTTCAATTATTAAGTCGATGAAAAACAAAAGTGACTCGTCGGGCTAAAATTAGCATAATATATTATTATTATAACTTTCACTTGTCAGATGTCTCACGGCCGCGAAACATATTTTATTCATCGGAAATTATTCGTAAAACACTCAGTAAGTACTATTTTTTTCGTCAATTTCGTCGCCGATAAAGTATTACTTATGTACATAGCTGCGACAGACTCATGCGAACAACTGTGCAATTTAACGTACACACTACACTATACATAGGGTTTTTTTTTTAATTTATGTTTTCCATGCACCGCGCCCGTCCACAATAAATCACACTAAAACCTAAACTTTTGTGTATCACTGCCAATATATATGCTCACCTGTGGTTTTACAAAAAAATCTTTACATATTTTAAAAATGTATTTTAATGTTTGCGACAAACGATAATTTATTATAAATACGTCTGTCTGGTTACAGCTGACAATAACAATCCCTATATTATGCACTGCAGTGTAATACCATCACTATACCGCAGTATACACTATACAGTTTACAGTTTGGAGTACTGTACATTATTATATTTTATATACGTACCATCGGTATTCGGTATAAAACTTTATAAATTCACAATTTACATTTTCTTAGTTATCGATAAAACGTTTGTGATTTGTATATTCATTTAAATAGTGTGATTGTTAAAATTCCTATCTCATGAAACTTTTTGGATAGTACAGAGTTCTAAATGATCTGACCGGCAATTATAACGATAATTGCCGTTCACCGTATTTTTCTCTTTTTTTTTCTGTTACAAGAGGGCCTTAAACCAGTAATCACCGTAAAACAGGTATAATTATGTTTGGCATATAGGTACCTAGTCGAAATTACCAAAAGTGTAAATCACATTGAAAAACGAAACTGTCGAAAATGTCGTTGTTGCCGCCGATGCATAACACAATATATTATGGGGAATCCAGTATTTTCGGTAACACACTGAAACCGGTTTTGAGTATTTATATACCGAACTACAGCGACAATTAAATAAAATTCCGTCAGCCCTAACATAGGCATTGAAGTAACAGGTTTTCAATCGACGGTAAAGTTGCCGAAACATTATCGATTTCCAAAATATACTCATCCGATCCAAATATTTAAAATACGCAAAAAATGTGGCCAGTGCAGCAGCGTTATTATTTTATCCGCAAACGTTTCGTCGAGAACGCTCCGCCGGAGGGCACATGGCTTGACGTAGATTGACATCGATAAAAAAAAATTCGCATTTAACGAAAGGTAAATATTATCTACATCTGCGTTGCATAATAATGTAATATGGAAAAAAAATAGATTCATTATATTATGTTGATCATTTATAAATCCTTTTTGTACCTACCGGCGGGGCAAGTGGCGCGTATCGAGCAAAATAATATAATATAAACTTTTATTATAGGTACACGCGTTTGGAGAATTTAGCTGGGACTTAAAATATTTGTTTTCATTCGGATTCCTGAGTCTAATCAAAAGTCTAAAAATGTCTGTGTTCACATCGTGTAAATGTTATTGTAGGTAGGTAACTATATGTATATACTTTATAAAGTGCAATTGAAACCCGTTCGAATTCTGTATACAATAATAGATGGTATAGGTACATTTAAAAATGAACACTGGAGACGATTAATAATTATTAGGAATTAGGCACTCCCGCTGTGCAGTCTCTCCGGGATAACGTCATCGGACGACCTAAGAGCATGTATGACATAGATAGATTATACCTCTTTAAATAATCATAATATGAAACGCGGTAATGGTGCAATAGGTGATCGCAGATGCGGAAGCCATAAAATAAAATTGTGTTTAGATGTGTCTTTTGGAGGAAACCACTAAATTTCATCTATTTGCTATAGCCTAGCCGAGACACACTTGTTAAAAGAACGTGCGGGTAGCATATGTGCAGTTGTCTCAGTCTTACAAAATACATAGCCAAAAACTGTTATGCTCGTAACAACTTTACTCCCTCTGTATTTGTAGAAGAATTACCGAAATTCCGCAACACATAGGGAAGAACTTTGTCTGTGACTCAGCTTTTTTTATTTTTCGGATAACATAAATACAACTAAAGTAACCAGTTTGAGAACATTGGGTTTTATTATTTATTTTTTTATTTAGTTATTAAAAATGATTGGTCATAAAACAAATTAAAACGCTACATTGCAGATAAAGTTATTCACTGTGCGTTGTGGAATTTTGATAAAAACACAAAAAAAATTTGAAGTTATCAGATACTGATGAAATTATTGGACGCTTAGACGAAAAATATCGATTTTGCTTTAACCGCTCAGAATCGTTTTCTCATACTCGTACATTCGGATGCAGTGATTTATCATTCAGTTCAAATTTAATTCTCATCCATTATATTATAATTACTAGATAGGTACATTCTACTTCTATTGTACAGCGGCGAGAGAGTTATTTTTTGATTAGAATTGCATTTTTTTTTATCAATCGTTTACGGTTTCCAATTTTTTTCCTTCTTTTTAGAAACATTTTTTAATTCTTATATGGTCCGACTTGTTTTATACAACGTTCATGCCTACGATCAATTATGTCGATCGCAAATAAACATAAACACCGATGGCATATTTTACGTATATTTACATTATAATGTAGGTACAGTGTAGGTACTTACATATATTATAGAACACAATACAGTCTACAGAGTGTAACAGAAACAACTGATATCAGCGAAAGGGGAATGGGTGTTTAACCCACTAATAAATGTATTATTTATATTATTAAGAAAACTGTACAAAACTGAGTTTAACTTATACTTAACCTCCCCCCCCAATTTAATAATTCTGCAGGCTATGCCACTGATATTATGTGATTAACCAAATATACCTAAGATTCAGTTTTCTCGTACAATCAATATTTAAAAATGTAATATTTTATGATTATAATAACATTTTACAAAAAAAAAAAATATATATTTATATTGCTTAGAATAATCAACAAATAGAAACAAAATGTCTACTATTATTAGTTATTTCCTACTATTTACATATTATTACTCAAAGTTGTTTATTAAATTTGTCATTTATTACTTGTTTCTATTACACACTGTATAGTGTATATTCTATCTAATAATATATATTATGTTTATATTAGATGTTAAAATTATTTTTTTTTGTGTATATGTGGTGGGAGGAGTGTCTACACTTTTCCACTCCTTTGTACTCGATGATGAGGTACACTCGATATAGCGGAGCGTCTGTTTAAATGTTGAACTATTAAAAACAATTAAACCAAGTACCGTTGGGGGGGGGTCATAACCCCCCAACCGATCAAAACCACCACTGCGGAACGCGTAGGTAATACAAAAATGCCCTCTAACATCAATTACGGCACGAAATTTGTATATTCACGCTGTGTATTTAAATAATGTAATATTAATAATAAATTATAATAATATATACGAAAATCCGTTTCTCTCCTACCGTCGCGATGGTCTGGGACATCATGACGTAGGTGTAAAAAATAATATCGCGGTACACATATTTTCACGACTTATCGTGTAGGTACCTACCTACCAACCGACCTATACCTATATGATAATTTGCGACGCCCGCCCGCCGTGTGATTTTCACGTTGTACTGCAGCCGCCACCACCACCACCACCACCACCACCGCGGTCGTGGTATACACAATATTATTATTATTATGTTGGTGTACCTATTATATACCTATGGTATAATGTACGCGAGGTATATCATTATCATAACCCTCGGGGAAGCGACTCGGCTGTTATTATAATATCACGGTGGCGGCGTCGACGAGGCGCCTTGAGACACACTCGTGTAGTAAAATAATTTAGCCGATGTATATCCGACGTTTTCACTTGTAAACCGTTTGCCCTTTGGCGCTAAACCGTATACGTTATGTGTACTACCTTTACTCGATGCGTTTCAATGGCGTCTCGAACGTCCACGGTTCTGTTGGGCATTTTAATTTTACTTTTATCCCATTGAAATGCGTACAACCAATCTCGTACTTACCTACAACGTATAATAATAGTCATTATAATCACGATAATATTATTATGTTATTTTACATATTATATTATATTATTATTAAGCGAGTGTATCCAAAAGGAATCACTCAGCGTGCTTTGTGGTTATTTAGTTTAGACACCGTCTAAATTATACCAGTTAATTAATGCTTTGTAAAGTTAAGTTGACGTTGAAAAAAATTTCAAGTCAAGGTAAAAGTTACTCTTCTTTTTTTAACCGATAGAAGTCACAAGTTAAATAAAAAAAAAAGTAGCTTAGTTAATACTATCAGTTCATTGTTTTTTTGTTAACTGAATATTTTTGCAATCTATTCCAAAAGCACAATAAGTAATATAGTTAAAGGTACAGTGAAAAATAATACATTTAAAATTAATTGACACAAAGGGAAACCAACCAATGACAGATACTGATAACTAATTAGGATAACATTAGTAATAAGTCAATTGTTTATGAGACCAAGGCCCCAAAGTCTCTTTAAACGTCGAACTCTCTTAATTTATGTTCGATATATGATGTTTATTTATTTGATGAGCATAAAGCACAATGTAATAGAGTAAATTATTGGTAACACATAATTATTGATAACATCTAAAATAATAAACAAGACATATAGAAACATAAATAATAAATTCAGCAATAAGCTCAAGGTAAGTGTGAGTATTAATAATTAAATTAAAAACAAAACAATTAATGCGTAGTCACTATAGCCAGGTAATAAAATAGACGAGAGTGCAATAAGCCCAAACGCGCCATTCTATCAATATGATTGTTGCATCCATAATTTTTAGATATTAATGTGTACGATAAAAGGAATTTGGGATCGTTTGCATCGGGAGGGGACTTTAAGTTTTCATTGTGAAGGAAAAGAAAGAGCAACGTGCATTCATCAGCCTACGCAGGAATATTAAGTTTGTACTTATGTGTGCGTACATAATATTAATTATTGTACGATATGCATAATATTATATTTTAATGAAGGATTATAAATTACATAAAACGCACACTGAAAAATAATATTCTGCAAGCTCAAGCATAATGATTAAAAAAAAAAAAATTAAATGTTTTGCACACAATAAATAGCTTTAACTCTAAACGGCAAAACGTTTTGATGGCGAACGTGATATCTTTGCCCTTGGTATAAAATGTGATCGTGTGTGTGTGTGTGGGGGGGGGGGGGCAAGTGCCACCGTCAAATTAGGCTTCAAGCATATATCCGTCACCGAGTTCCAGTGCACTGAAATGCTATCGTTTGGAAATAATTTTAGACCTATAATTAAAGAGGTTATTTTCGTGCAGAAATCAGAAAAAAAAATGCAAACCGATCGACGTTTTTTGGAGTATAAACAACTACCAACCCCCTCCCCCTCTTCACCCAAGGTTCCTAGATCCGCGTGACAATATTTGAATTGTGAGTCCCTCGGTTTTAAGTGCCGCAGAGGTGGTGTCTCTATACATCATAAACACTTTAATTATAGAAATCATGCACTTTTCTTGCAGCGATTGACTTGCTCCACACACACACGCCTAACCATGATTTATATTGTCTGTACGTCTCGTAATTATACCGCACCGTTACCGTACTGTGCAGGTAACAAAATATAAATTATCGCCAAAATCAATTGGACGACTTACACACACACTGAATATTATTATAATAATATTCGTCATGACATGTTATTATGTTAATTGATTTTTTTTTTTCAATATTTCCACAAATTATGGTCTACTCGGCACATAATATGAGACGGCCGATTAGTTATCGAGTTTGCATTTATAATAATAACACTACTTGTATATATTATTATTATGTAGGTTACCGAACGTGTGTTTCCAGTTCTGGTAGGTAGGTATATACAAGCTACTCTCGATTCGTATCGACCGCCGTACAATACTGCCGAACCACCGACCACCGAATCCGATCGAACGAGTCTCGGGACAGCTTTTATATAAATGAACCGTTTTTTTTTCTTTTCCATTTCTGCACATACCTAGGTATACGTTTTTCTCTTTTCCCGCACGATCGAGGAGAATTTATTATCATCTTGATATTAATAAACAATCAACGGCTGTTGTATATGAAACGCCCAAAATTGTGGGTGTGTCACCGAATCTCGCAGCAAAACTCTGCAGCAGCGTTTCAAACCATTTTACATTTTCCAATTTAATTTTATGTCTCGTGTTCCAATCAGTTTTTTCCATCGACATAGGTACAACGTTTTTATGGACTTCTCGTCGTTAATTGATTTTTATCATAATACGCAATATACGAAAATGCTGAAATCGGGGGCACGCGTGCCACGCGTAATGTCAACGAAACGCGAGACGAAAAATAATGTTAAATTCACAGTTCTAAAGAATGTAATGGTCTCGACCAATATTCCAAGACCATCTAGGGTAGTATTTGCGTCGATGATGTAAGGGAAAAATCATTTATGTAAATACTGTTAGGTACCCTTAGGTTATCATTAACCACTAATACAAAATTATTGAATTAAAATTATACTTCATAAGAAAATACTAAAAATAAACATTATAATGACAGTGGTGGATCTAGAATTGTCTTATGGCGGGTGCTATATTATGTTGACAACTAAGCTAGGTACTTACCATAAACTACTTCGAGGTAACAACGAATTTAACCTATTTTTTGGTAGTAGTCTGAAATTAATACGTTTATTTCTAATAACGTTACCTGATAAGTGATATCAAATTATAATAACAAAAAAAGAGTTCAATATGATAAACGGTGGGTGCTTCAACTCCTAAGCACCCCCTCCCCCTCAAATCTGCCAATGATTATGTACTAAATTTTGAATCGAGGAAATTTCCCCCCCCACCGATATATTCTTGATGCGGACATTTCCCCATCATTTTTTTTAAATTTTACTATTCAATAATATAAAATTAATTTATCGTCTAATATTTTCAAATATTTTTATAAATATAATAAATTATATATGTACATTTTGGATTAACTGAACTACTTGAATCAAATTCACAATCAATTTTTAAATTTTTAAATATCCAAACCGGTACAGTTTTAACAAAAATAAATTAAATGAATATGAACAAAGGCCAAAAAATATAAGTTAAGAAATAATAAAAGAATCAGAAATAAAATGTTTTTTACAAAATGCATAATTTTTTATTTTAATATTTAATATTTTAATTGCACATTTATAATCTATTATATTTATGAAAATAAAAACAATTTTATATAATATTTTATATTTTATTTAAAAAATATAATTTCATGTTAAATAATAAATAATATTAGGTATATTATTAAATGTAATATTATTAGTCAATAATAAACATTAAAAAAAAAATGGGGGGAAATGTCGGCATCAAAAATATATCGGGAGGGAGGGGGAAAATGTCCTACTAGCTCGAAAACAGTTTGGGGGGGAAATGTCCCAATATTTCATATTAATGTATGCCGAATCATATATTGATATCGACGACTCTGACCTTTGTCTGCGCACTTTGACTTCTGTCGACAGTATAGGTGGTGGTATGGGTAATTGTTTGTGATAATTTTTGATAAAATCGGCTAATTGTTGCGACGGAAGCGACGTCACTAATGACTATCATTATTACAATACACAATATTACTATTATGACTTGAATAATTATAAGACACTGACCCCGACGAGCGTTATGCGCGTGTTCTCGTGTGCCGTCAAACGATCTACGAATATGTATAGACGAGACGTGTTTAAGTCAACTTAACCCCCCACAAACTTAGCCATAGCCACCCCCCACCAAAAAAAAAATCATTGTACATACAATTGCAATATGATATATTGCAATGGTCTGCTTGCCTTTAATATATTCAGTGATGACAGAAATTAGTTAATAAAACCGTGTGCTACATTATAATATTATTGTATAATATATTTTTTTAAAAAATTTCGATTGAAAGACATCGACTCCGAGGAACCACCTCGTGTTTTCCAGACCCTTCGAAAATAAATTTCAGAATTTTAAAATGTTCAATAATAATATTAAAGCGAACAAGTTAATTTAAAAATCGAAGGAAGTCGTTGTCTAAGGAAGTAAATTGCGCGATGTCATTTTATCGGATAATTGAGTTAGTAAATACAATTGGCAAAATGTTACTACTAAAATAGTACTTTTGACCGAAAATTCAAAATAATTAATAATCGTGTAGTGCTATATCGTCATGACGTGCGTGCACGTTCAGGGTTCAGCTACTTAATTTATACATTATCACACACACCAATGATCACTTAGTACGCACACATGATTTACATATGACCCGCACACCACGCATAGAAATGTACCTATGTTGAACTCCCTTAAAACTCGTTTAAAATTTTGCAAATTTATGTCGTCAACGGGCTAAAAACCTCTGCAAACTCGTCATTTTTGGATGTTATATTATATGGGCTATTCTTTCGTTATATGCGGGCACGGATTGTCTTTGTGTGAGTAGTTAATTATCATTAGAGAATATAATTATTGTGCATCATCTATCAACATAGGTACCCGCATCAGATAATACATACGTCATAATAGTAGGTACGAAAAAAATAATTTATAAACGTAAAACAGCCTAAAAATATATGTACGAGAGGCTCGGTTTTTAAAAAATTAAAATTGTTTTGAATTCATACTACAAGTTAACTTTGCATCGGTCTGAGTACTATTTTTCAAATAAGTACTGCCTAAACTGAAGTAAAGCTAACCTTTTGAAAGCTCGATCACGTTTACATTTTTAAATCAATTAAAACAAATTACCTTAACTTTCGTCAAGCATTTAAGGAATCTTAATGAAAAATTCTTTAGGGGGTTCGCATAATCGCATAGGTCCCATAACCAGGTTATGTAACCTATAGCTATACACATCCCATTGCGGCAGTACCTATAACGACCGCAGACTTTGTCCCGGTCGACCTTCTCCATCGTACATAAATATTCATCCACAGGGTCCAATTAAAACCGTTTATCGAAGACATTTTACGTTGACGTTATATATTTAAAAATATAGATAATCATCACACGCTCGAATAGCATATACACTTTCTATCCCCTCACAACGAAAATGAATATCAGCTGTTTCATTTCGATTATTCGTATTAATTTGGGCGGAATACACATACGTGTCAGTTGCCAGATCGAATTTAAGGAGTAGTACGCCGTTCACACCTCGTTAAAGACACCGAAATAATAATAAAAAAAATAAACAATAATAATCACTTGTCGAAAGGGAATTGAAAAAGAGAGAGAAAAAATACGAAAAGGAGCTGTAGCACCTGCTGTGTAATATACAGGGTGATTTTTTTTATCGAAGAACACTCATTATTTCAAAAAGTATTAATGTTTAAGAAAATATTTTTTTACATAGTTTCAAGTTGTTAAAAAACAATATTTTTATTAAAAAATTATATTTTTAAATATTTTTTATCCTTTTAATTTTTTAAGTTTTTTTACTTTTTTGAATGACAACATCTAATTTTAATTTGATATTCAAAAACAGAATATTTTTCTGATTATTTTAATACATAAAAATTGAATTTAGGGCAAGTAGTTTATGAGTTATAAGTATTTAAAGTTTAGATGAGCGGAGTAGAGGACAAACATTTCGCGGGGTAACCCCGTACCACTCTACACCGCTCATCTAAACTTTAAATACTTATAACTCATAAACTAATTGCCCTAAATTCAATTTTTATGTATATTAATACTTAGAAAAATATTCTGTTGTTGAATATCAAATTAAAATTAGATGTTGTCATTCAAAAAAGTAAAAAACTTAAAAAATTAAAAGGATAAAAAATATTTAAAAATATAATTTTTTAATAAAAATATTGTTTTTTAACAACTTGAAACTATGTAAAAAAATATTTTCTTAAACATTAATACTTTTTGAAATAATGAGTGTTCTTCGATAAAAAAATCACCCTGTATATATAATATATATGTTTAATATTATATATAGGTATGATGTGTATAAGAATACGGTCTGCTCCAATACGTACCTACGAATTATATATATATATATATATATATAAAACGTCTTCAACACTCGTCGCAGCAATTTATCGTCGTTTCTCGTGAAAAGCAAAACCTTCAAAAGCCCAGTAAAGACAATTACATTTTTTTTCCCGGTGTAATATTACACTACGTATATCATTATGAAACCATATTTAAGTTCAGATAGGTACACGACTTATTTGTATATGCAAATGATGAGTCGCGAATCGCGATGTGTAAGATATTATTAGTGCATTCCCTGGAAATAAACATTTCATGGATAAAGTCGAAATACAAAATCGCACACAGCTGGTATACCGTATACCGGCCCTTAGTCCGCTATTAACAACTCGTTTTAGTCCAATTAATGGAATACTTTTTAAATATTAAGGGCGTTCTTGTACCCAACGACCGATGATAATAATAATAATAATATTATTATTTTTACCTATTTCACAAACAGTTCAAACCAATTTGATCACGTTTGTACAACAGCCATCGTGGGCTAGTCGATCATAACTAAATTCAATATTTAGTAGAAGGTCAAACATGGTTAGTATGATTTTTGGGTAATGAAAAAAGGATCATCTTCGATAAGCAAAATGGAAATATTTCGTTTTATTTAATTTCGTGAAATTTATCATACCATAAAAGCTGCAGGTGTTACCGCTTACATGACCGTTCTTCATCACCTACGCACGACCATTATTTAGAGCTTAACGTGTAGAGTAAAAACGTGGTTGTACGTTCGACAGTGTGTGACCTCGGACTTACAAAATATATTAACAAGAACTATATATAATGACGAGTCGTTAAAAAAACAAGAATGTTCTGATTGCAAGTGTTGAAAACCAAAAAAAAATCCAACCGTAACAATATAATATAATATAGGGTTGTTTATTTTTGAAAGTCTTATTTGAATAAATGTTCGGTTTGCCTCCCCCCCCAGGTCTGAATTTTAAACATGCCCGCCAAAGCCAAATACATCGTATTCTAAGTTATATATTATACTATTTCTAAAACACCTGCATCATCAAAGAGATGTATTATAATGGCAGTGAGAGGGCTCTGCATAATACTCTCGAGCGCGCTTGCATATTATAGTGCCACCGTGGTCCTTTGTGGAGCTTAAACTATTGCGAAACTCGCGTACCTACCTATATACACATTATACTATGGCGCGAAATGATATAGAACAAGTTTCGAGCGGGTCAAATTCAAAGAACCTTTTGAAGTATATAATATAACCATACGTGCAGTATTATAATATATTATGCACACAGAGTCTATTCGAAAAATATAATATATATAATATGTTTGATGGACCACAACTTGCGTATTATAATAATTATAATAATTATTGTTTTTAAAGGTGGGGGGGGGGCTCGAGAAACGTAACCAACCAATCGGTTTGTCTATACCGAAAGCTCATCGAAAGTTCTACTACTGAGCGACGAATATTACGATCGACGAAATGTATATAATATTATAAATCTTTAAAGGCTATAACTAAAATATGCTGAGCGTTTAAGGGATATGGTTTAAAAAAAATTAATTTACCCACAGAAATTATAGATTTATAGCTACATAATATACTGCTGTTTGTTTTGCGTTTGATGACTTTAAACGTTCGGTCACGATTTTTCCGTCTACGGTATTTTGTATGAACATAATTAATATCCATGAGCCAATGGGCAGACGATATCTATCTGAGTATTAACGAATAATTATTCGCTTAATATACACAGCAGTAGCCGTGTCATAACACTATTGTCGATTTTGGTTTTAAAATAACTTATTTATAGGCATTTAAAGTTTGTGAGCTGTCGGTTAATAAACGAATTAGAACTAATTCGATAATATTAAACTGGTATATCGGTATAATACAATATATTATAACCAGTCGACGGGCACTAATCAGAATCGCATTAAATAAAAAAAAATTAGCGATTTAAAAAAAATCCTTTTTTTTTTGTAAATTAAATACTCGTTATAAATGATTTGTATAATTGTTTTATAATCCGGTTACCTATACCTGCTCTATTCGTTACATATTAGATGATAAACTGTTAATATTACCATTCGTATTATATATCACTCGAAAGTGCAGCTTATTATCTGTGTATAAAGTAGTCAAAAACAGTAGTTACTAAATAATTTTTTTTTTTATAATACGTAGCGTAATCTTTGTGTGTACAATATTTACTTTTCATAACATTATAATAACATATACACTCATATATTATAGCCGTATATTGTGTTTACCTATACAACACGTCATGTGTACTGTTTATTCGTAATTATTAAGTAGGTACCTTACAACATTATTAGATACTTACAACACTTCGACAGTATTGAAAAACGCTTACATCACCGTCTGCTGTAGTCCAAATCTTCAAGGCTCACAATTTAAACCAAATATTTAAAAACGTTGATATTTGAAATATTATAGGCATACGAAAAACAATCCAATCTTTCTAAAACTAAAACTTTTCAATCCAAAACTCTCCGTCCAATCATTATCAATTCCCAATAACATACTATATCACAATAATTATTGACGCAATAAATTAACCAAACTCTCCACTTTGGTTTTCATACTGTAGAAGGAACAGCCAGTCACTTATATATATAATATATCGTCGCTACCTATCTTCAACTCAAAATCATCTCTATCCTCGAAGAGAGAAATAAAGTGCAGAAACTGTGCCAGAAAGCCCACATTCGCCATATTTAAAGACACAGGTGTGTGATCTTTCAAATTAATATTCCCACACTGACAGTTTAAATGATTGCAGATAAGTGACTTATTTCTGGTGTGTAACTTGAAGTCAACATTACTCTGATCACAAACAACAACAAAAAAGGACGTTATTTTTATCGATTACTCAGTGTTTCTATGTTGACCGTTAATAAGTTATATCGGAGTCCTCTACTCCTCTGCCTGTGTCATTTAATTTCTATGGTCTGTGTTATAGTAATTTGTAATATACAAACTACAAGCATAAGTATAATATGATCTAAGCGTTCTGGTCTATAACTTCGGGTTGAGAAATTTCGAGTGTTTTTCGATAAAAGAATCACCCTGTACGAAATGTAGGTAACATGACATTTTAGCTGCAGCTGACGGTACGTTCGGACATTCTATTTGATACTGTCCGTGCCCGCGGTGACGATAAACTGTAACAACGAACAAATAGTATGTATAAGAGATAAAACAAAATAAAAAAAATGTTCGGGGAACAAATTTGAAGTGGCCCGGAAAACATTTGGAGTGGTCCAGAAGGAAAATAAAAGCCGCTCAAAAGGGTCTCGAGTGCCAGGCCTATATACTGTACACTTTACGGCATAATATACGCCGGCACAAAAGCGTATACATGATGACTGAAAGCCTTAACGGACGAGTGGGAAAGTTTTGACCGTACAAGACTAATGATTTATAAACGAGACTTTTTTTTCCAGGCAAATATCTACCGTAAACATGCCTTGACTAGGTCCGGAACCAACGGCTGCTGCAGCTCTCCCCATAAGGCCGTAATCATGTTTTATTCAAATGCTGCTGTGATATTATGCCGTTACGACTATACGGAGTATTACAATAATAATATATTCCTTATAATCATTGTAATATAGTATTATAATTATTATACATCTCTCTTATCGCGTCCACACGCCAATATGTTTTCTGCAACTATATTACACGATTCATAACTCGCCAACACTTATATATCGACAATAATCTATACACATTGTATTGTAAGTTTTTTGTATAGTTCGTCCGCTGTAAAGTGTCGTTATAGAACACACTAGAGGATCGCACCAAAATCGTGAAAGTAAATTTTCAGCCATTTTTTTAATACGGTGTAATTACTAAAATTAATATTGATAGGTATAGGTTATTGTATTTTATTTTTATATTATGTATCGTTGACTTTAACAAGCTCTAAATTCGAATTAAGTCATTGTACCTATTTAAATCGTTTCGGTTTCAGGTCGTCATATAATTCGGAGTGTATACATTTATAATAATTCACCAACACTTAACTTATATTGAATAAAGTGGACTGCTGAGACTGATAAAATACAATAATTATTTGACAATTTTATTATTGTCGTACTCAGTAGCGTGATAAACACAAAGCCTAAGGCGCACGGAGCTTTAAAATTGATTTTTTTGAAAATGGCAGATGGGTGGTGGTTGATGGCATGTGTATTTTTTAATATATTACAATTGTTCATACATTATATTATTATTATAGACTAAAGTAGTTATGGTATACTCAATAATATGTATATTGTTTACAATAAAAGTAAAAAATAAACGTAACACTCTGTCCGTTGTATAAACAGCTAAAGTATCAATCACGTCATCATCTGAACACCCGATTTATTGCAGATCAAAAAAAAATATCACAGTATACTGCTTCAGTTATCTAAAATCTAGGAAAAAAAATCTCAGGAAAAATGTCGTTAAGAGCTTTTAGAACAATTTTTGAATCATTTTTAAGGACATTATTGCGGTTAAAATGTTTTTTTAGGACATATTTGGATAATTCTTAGGGCATTTAATCCAGGCCATAATTATTACGTATTATTATTTTTATAAACTTTTATATTAAGTATTATAATATTATAGGTACCTGGCCTACTATATTTAAAATTTAAAAACTAAGTAGTTGCTTCGAGGATTTTTTTTTCCAGGGATTTTTTTACGGGGATTTTTTTTCCGATTACAGTTATCTCAGTTATTGTTCTGCAACACAACAACCATGATGTTAGAACCGGTGACTTAACCACGGGGAGGCGCAAAGGCGCCATTCCTCCCTCAAATGTATTTTTGCCGATTATGACAATGTATATGATATTGACCACCTTTATGAAAAAAATCTCCTATATAAGAACAAAAGTCTTAGATTGGACTTGGACTCGATAATAATAATATTATATTATTATAACCCATATTAAGAAGTACTTAAGTTGATTGTAATACACAAATATAATTAATAAAAAAGTTGTTAGAAATGTAATTATAATTTCAGTAAGACGTATTTATATTACACATCGGGTCATAGATATAATAAGTATAAAAGTTATCCATACATAGTGCGTACAATTGAAATGTAATTTTTGAAGGTTTGCCTACCCCCCTCATTTCAGAAATCCTCAGCTACTCAACCGATGGCGTATAATACCAATAACAATTTCAACAGCCGGTAAGATAAAAAAAAAATTATTATTATACCTAGGTATATATACCTGCAGCAGAACGGAACCGGCAAACGCGCGTATTCCTGCAGTATGATATATTATCGTAATATATATCGTACCACGATATGATATGCAGCATGATTTATCGAGTAAACGAGTATTATTTGTTAACAGTCCGACGGTATTACAGCTCCATCGTGATATATCGCAGTACGACTCTCGGGCAACCAGTAATCGTATTATATACCTACACGTATAGGCAAGTACACGAGCATGTTCGTACCAATATAGGTACCGCAGATCACTGTACAGCCCCGTGTACGGTGTATACGTCCTCATATAGTGCATATAATATATAATACACGAGAGAAAACGATAGAGTATAGGTACACGTCGGAGTCGTCGGAGTACCTATAATACCGTAAGTTCGTACCACTCCAGCAGCCGGACGTTTGCAAGACAATATAATATATAATATAATTGGACCGCCTGCAACCGGTTTAATTAAATAACAATATAATGATAATAATATTTCGACAATAAAATGTCAATCGGACCTGCCCCGAGGTCACTTTTTAATGGCGTGTGTGTACGCTCATTGTTGTACAATATATAATAATAAGGTCCGCCAGCCAAGCACGCCGAAAACGGGCGCTAATTTCATCACACCTCTCGCGATTTCAGCCCACCCACCGCTTCCCTAGTCTACGACGTGACAAGTACATAGCCGATTTGCGATTAACGGACAGTGCAATAATTTGTGTGAGGCGAAATCGATGTCTACTGAAAACCCTCCACAAATTATCAAACGCAAACCGAGTGGTTGTGAAGTGGGTGAGGATAAGTACACGCAGCATAGTGTTGATGATCCCTTTCAATCGTTGACGATATGTTTATACTTGTCTATAAATACCCACCTACGTCTACAGTAAATGACAAATGTCCGATGAGATTATATAAAACTGTGGCGGTTAAGAGACCTGGTCGAATGACATTAGATGTGGGTGGTGGCGGCAGGATGATAATTGTTTGAAGGTAAGTGCTTATTAATGCCCCGCGAGAGGGCAACTACATGTGCTGAAGAGGCGATTGGAGGTTGAATGGTAATAATGTCCAGAGAGGCAGGACGAGTCAAGAATAGCAACTATTGAGCCATGCCCCGGAAAACAGGTACACCGAGAATATATTATTATGATTTAAACGGTTTATGATTAGATTTAAATTCGTTCAGGCTTCGTTTAAGCCAAAAACAAAAAAAGTTCTTAGCATAATAGGGTCAAAAGATAAAACGGATCATATTATAACATCTGTCCTGGAAAGATATTCGCTTGTTGTGTATAATGACATATAAATTATTGTAATGCGCTATAGGTATAGAGGAAACGCCAACAAATGTCAAAAGAAATTTAAAATACCCCGTAGGTACCCATTCTTCGGGAATACAAATAGCCAATACGACCGACAGAGGGTTGATGATATTTGCTCATAGACAGGGCACTTTCATCCAAAGTCAAATAAAATCGATTTCAGTATTGCAGACATTTGCACATGACGACCTACTTTGGATCCGACCAGACGTGTGCACAAAAATATATGTAAATAATAATAATAATAATCGTTCGCATCATATTCCGGGATCGACTTCAAGACGGTAATCTTGACCGTCTATTCTGCATATATAATAATAAGTTTGTTATTTGGTTTATGGTTCGAGCTGCGAATCGGCCGGTCTTGCTAGGTAAATAACGACTCAATTATATAGCGGTGAAATACCCATATATATTATATATATAAATGTCATACTACCCAAATACCCCTCTGTGCGAGAACCTACCGCCGTACACGCACATAGTGTAAGTTATGATTTAAGACACGTTTTCGTTTGCTGAGGTCGAGCGGCCAGGGCGAATACGTGGTCCCCAGAAAATATTGACTATTAAGATTGACATAGGGCATATTTTGGTCCCTAAGAGTTATTAGCTATAGGATGGTTGGTCCTCGGTGTGTTTTGATAATAAGACGTTTGTCCCCCGGTGTTAAAATCTTTATTTTCTATCTGTTACTTCGAAAACATTTGAATAATGAGAAAATAATATAAATTTTGGAAATAAATTTGATACTAGTACTTTAATTTATTGATACAAAAACAAAATGAATATACAAATAATAAATGTGTCCATAACAATTAGCTCTAATGAAAATAAGATAAAATTATCCTGTACAGAATTAACATTTTTGATAATATTATAAAGTTATTTTATGTTGAAAACTATCATATAGTGAGTTGACGTACAAATTAAGCTTGAATTATTTAATTTTAAATTATTTGTAATAAGTAATTGTAACTCCCACCAATCAAATCTCATCAAATTTACTTATTGTATAACATGACGTAAAAAAAAAAAAAAAAAAGGTAATTGCAATAATAATTATATTATTGTATTTGTATTGCAGTCATGTTCGTAACATACAAATATTAATTTTATTATAATATCGAATTGTTTTCTAAACTTTATATTTTTTTTTTCGATTTGTTTTCGGGTAACGAAACAGCAGAGACGGGTTTCGTGCATTATAACTGTGCGGGGTAAGTACCACTGCCTACCACGGTAATGGTCAAGGGTATAGAGACGAGCGATTCAATAACTTTTGGCCGCGTCCCATTTCCGTCGGAATGCATTGTAAACGACGACCTTTAAAATGACAATAAAATTTAAGAAAAAAAAACAGACATTCGCGGACTTTCTTTTCAGACGGCAGCTCGAACCGGTTTAAATTAAAATAATACTTAGTGGTACAACCTCTGCTCGACCGGCCGCGGTGTGATACACTCTGTATACCTTTATAAATCTACCAGTGTATGTGTGTATAAAGTCAGCAGAATAATAATGACAACAATATTATTATTATTATTTTATTATTATAAACCCATTAAGCCCATATAGCACAATGCTATTATATTGTACTGGATTGGAAAATGCACAATCCGATAGCAATTTATTTACGTTTTTACGGCCGGCATAAGGTACCTATAATACCTCTGTAACCTAAATTATGAATTCTATAACTGCTACTACGACGGAATATAATACATTTAATCGACGACAAAACCGGAACACGCGACCGCTATTTGGTCGTACGGCGACTATACCTACGACTACAGACTAGGTACGACTACAGTGCTTGCGGGAAATTTCCTTTGAAAAAGGAATTAGCTTGACTTCTCGTTTCTCTCTATAGTTTCAATTATCAACATCGTCTAGTTCTCGAGTTCGACGCCCGAGGGTACAACAATCGGTCCGTTTCCTCGTTTTCGCTTTTCGAATTTTTTTTACTTTATGTCATAATAATAATAACAATATATCGGACCTACCTAGGTATATTATAAAAGAATTATTATTATTGTGCATAATATATAGTAATAAATTAACGATAACATCAAAAAAATATTGAAAAACAAACAACAAAAACATAGACATATTAATAAATGGACTGCGCTTTCCTCACCTCCCATCTATCCAAATCTGAAATGTAAATTGTGTGAGTGAGATAGAAACTGTTGGGGGCAATCATGAAAGAAATAATAATTATGTTTCGTTCATGCCATGAAATTATTGTAATTTATAGATTATAAAACTGATAAGTAGTGATAACCATCATTGATATTTGATAATGTCATAAATAATATCATGGAATAATTTGAGTATTCAATTATTTCCTGCATGCTTGCCCTCAACTTTTTTTCTCTCTCATCAATGTCGGTTTCATGATATTTTCTCTCTCTAAGCGCATTCCATTTATTTATATGTCTATGTACAAAATATTGTTGGCGTAAACCAACCCGTAAATTTAAACTTTACCTCTGGTATGTAGAAAATATTCATTTATAGTGAAGAATAAAATGTGCTACCATAATTTGTACAATTTTTTACTTATTCGCGTTAATGCGGACTATTAGTCTATTTTCATAATTTTACAGCATAATAATATTTAGGTACCTACGCCGCCGTTATAAACGTTAAAAAATACGACACTAAAACTTTTTAAATATATAATATTACGCGTGAATATAATATTAAATAATATATATAAACATAAATGCATTAAATATAACGAGGTTTTTAAAAGCATCTAAATCCGATCCCGAGTATTACGAAGTTTAACACCAAAAATGTGTTTAAAATTATAGCGATGTTATGGATTTAACTTTGGCGTTATTCGCAATTTTGGTTCTTAAATTATAATATGTTTTTCATGTTTTTACAACCGTTATTGTTATTTTTATTACTATGGGTTTTCCCTTGAGAGTTTTAAAAAGATAGTTTTTTTTTATGTACGAATAACGTTCTTAATATTTCACTTAATATTCATACCTACACATTTTCGCCCAAAAACGACGACTGAAACACATTGGTTTTAACTTTATATTAATAATCTTCGCTATACTGTATGTATATATATATATATATATATATTATAATATAGGCACTGAGAAATAAAACATTACTTATAATATGAATAAAAAGCATTTCTTAACCGTATAAAGTGAATTAATGTATGTCAGTTCATTAACTAAGAATAATACATAAATTATTTTAAATTAAATAACAGTATCCGTTATTACGATGATGATCTAGTCAAATAGTTAAAAAATAAAATATATATATATATATGTTAATATTGTAATATTTATATTATTTCCTGTGCGTTAAATTGTAGACCTTTTTTACATACATCATATATCTGTTGAGTGGTGATTATAATAATATGATACCCATCATTCTTTCAATTAACATTTTTCGGCAATTACATTTCAATGATGGAAAATACAACAATAACAACGATTTTGATTATATAAATAATATCCCTATTTATTGTAATTTACATAATTACACCCTCCCACGGCTGATACAACACTGAACACTGATTGTGTACTATATTGTGACTTGTTTATTTGACGTTTTTTCTGTTATTTAGTTGTCCCGAATACGTTTCATTCATGTCGCCCATACATATAGGTATTTCATTTCAACAAACAAAATAATTGGAATCATTCAAGGTGAAATAAAGGTAAAAATTTCAAAATTCACCATCGTAGAATAACAAGCGCCGATGGAAAGCAAACTCTTAAAGACCATAACGATAAAAAAAACTAAAATTACAGTGAATAGTATTGTTGGACACTTCTTATTGGAGAATTCGATAAAATGGAAAAAATAAAGAGATTGGCACAGATTAACGAGAGTAAATAATTAATAAATTGTTGGATAAAATAGCCTGGATGTTTTGGAACTCGTCGGTAAATACGAAAGTAAAAAATCATCTCGTTGTATAACTATTAGGTATAATAACAATTAAAATGGACTTAGTTTTTTCACTCGTCATTACGTCTGGCCTTGAATGAAATATTAGGTATATAATATTATGATAGTACGACGAGATATGATTCGGGAAAAACACATACCTCAATTTATAATAACATTCGAATGCAGGTGTTTGCATATTATAGTACATTAATACATTATGTACAGAGTGATTCGTTCATTATTACTGGTTAAAAATGTTATTTTTATGCATCGAAATACTACCCAAAAGTGTTTTGCTTTATTTGAAACAAAAAATACACCTACATTGCCTTTTAAAAAAGTAAACAACTTCCGATAATAATAACGACGATCAATAGCAACAAACAAATATATACATTATATTTACAATGTTGTTTTGTATTTAATTAAATTTATATGAAAAAAATGATATCAAATATTCAATAGTATTTAAAATAATGAGTGTCTTACATTGAAAAAATTTCTAAAAATAGATCAAAAACATCGAATATATTTTAGAATTCTATCATATAAAAACATTAATATTTTGTGAAAATTAAGGAAAAACACACACCTATTGTAAAACCAATACATTCATCGCTCCTCTCAGACCCTTGAATAAATGCTTATTTAAGACTACACCACCCATCCTAGTTATTGATTGCTAAATTATGAGTTCTGAACCTTTGAATTTTATAGTTAAATAATTTTTTAATTAACCGTAAAAGCTAGTTCAGTACAGTTTAGCGAATATTATTTTGTTTCATTTACAATCATTACGGGCAATATATACAGATATACATAAATAATTAAGTCTATATATTATTTCATTTTATGTACTAATTTTACATCTGACTTGACCGGACAATTTTATTCAGAATTTCTATAAAAAAAACTAAAAGAGCTGATTAATTGTAGATAATACAATTATTACGACGATATATATAATATGTTTCTAAATATTTAGTATACCTACTTGCTTATAATTCGTAAACAAACTTAAAATTTTTGGGTAATTTTACACAATTTTAACAATAATAATATTATTATGCTCAAATGGGAATGTTTGGAATTTTATCGGTTTTTATTTGTTACTGTGGACCGCACCTTGGCCAATATACACCACAAAGTCGCAGCACTGCCCAGTGCACAGGCATACAGCCATGCTGATATCGGATTGTCGATTTCCATCCATGTTGACCAAATAATCGAAGCACGAAATCGGTGTGATTGTACGTCATATTATTATCGTAATAATATAATTATATTATAATGAGAGCGGTTCGGCTCACGATCTGATGGCAGCAGCGCAGATGAATCGAGAACTGTTCGTGTATTTTGTCAAGTCTCACCTACTGCCACGCACATATATTCCACTCATAATAATATATGATAATATAGGAAGGTTGAGCTATATACAAAATAATATCACTACGATATATATTTCATAATAAACGTGGTTTCGTTTTTTTTATTTCTTGATTTTTTTTTTATATAAACCTACTCGCCGATGTCACTATAACCGCAACGAGCACCGATAACGCATACACTTTGCCACCTCTACGTAATAAAAAACAAGGCGCTTCGTTTATCACAGTGGTTTTCGGAAACCTAAAGTGTTTGTGAAAACGTTTGCATTTTTACATTGGTTATTTTACGCTACTACATATTATTTTTTGAGAAATTCTTTTTTTGGGAACATGTTCCCAATTGAGAATAATAAATTAAAAATGAATTAAAAACAAATTGTGCAAAAAAAATTACCTATTTATATCTTAATTTCAATAACACTCAAATAGGCATCAGTGTTGGGAATTATCTAGATAAAATTATTTCTTTAATTATCTTATCTAGATAAAAATAATTAAATTATCTAATTATCTCATCTAGATAAATGTAATAGTTATCTGTGATAGTTTATCTAGATAAATAATATAATAATAAGAATATTTTTAAATACTAAAATAGCCAATAGTTTACGAGAACCGAGAAGTGATTCCAAATTCTAATATTATTATAGTTAAAAAAAGAAATGTTTATTGAAAAATTGTCAGTTTTATTTTTATTCAAGTTGTGTTAAAAATTAAAATTTTAGTTGAGAAATGATATTAAGGATTTATTAATTAATAAATATTAACAATTAGTAATTACTTATAAATTACATTAAATTGTTAATAATTTTTATTACATTTAAATTATATATTTCTTTATCTAGATACATGTATGTGTATTTTTATCTTTATCTAGATAAAAAAAATGATCTTATATTTTATCATATGTAGATAAATGTTGAATGAATTATCTGTTATCTTATCCAGATGATTTTTGGTTATCTTTTCCCAACACTGATAGGTATACTATGAGAACACGCATGTTTGGTGTTAATGAATCACCCTTTACCTACGATATCTTATACCCGTACTACGATCGACGAATATATAGGCCGCTTGACCGGGACGTGCATCAAAACAATAATGCCTATATTCCGTGGTAATGTACAATAATATACAATATATATGTTACGATGTACAGCTATATTATTTCGGTTATCTATATATTATACCACGATATACCGACGTCAGGATAAGTCCACGACCTACTGCTATGATATACGTATTATTATTACCGTAACATAGGTACCTACAATACGTTATACACACGTACGAGCGTATAATATATTATGCGTATGTAGGTACATATTATATATATAGTGTACGCCATGTAGGTATATAGCCGGGTGTAATCTATCGCCGCTCCCGCCGAGGCTCTTGACCCAGAGCTTTGTATGCATAATACTTATATACATATATATATTATACACACACACACATATATATATAATATATTAAATTACGCACCTATACGATAAAATATAATATATTATTATAGTGTCGTTTAAACGCATGAACCCATTACACGCGGTTGTGTCTGCAGTATTTCTATCTATGTATGAATTACGCCAACTCGCGAGTATACAGGAAGATTGTCTTGTAACGGTTTGCTTGTAACGGTTGTGTATTGGTTACGTTGTACATAGGTAAGCCTGCAGAGGTAAACCCGAGGTTAAAAATTAATTTGGGGGAGGGGAGAACTGCACTCCATCCGATGGTTTCACAGAACTTGTTGATATCGATACTTTTAGTTGACATATATGTTATATTATTTTTGAGAATGTCGATGGATTTAATACTACTATATAAGAGACAACGTGACTATAATATTATTAAAAGTAAACGTTTTAGAAAAAGCCTGCGATAAACATCAAATCTTGTCGATCATTTTTCCAATGATATTGATGTGTGATATGATACCATATCGTCTCTGCTTTATACCGTTAAGTAATTAACAAATCGTTGAAAGTGAACGTGATGGCCGTGATTTAATTTAACTGTATATTAAGAAAATTATACATTTAATAAAAAAAAAACCTAAATGAGGCGCATTAAGTGGTTTTCGGGGGGTGCAGATCGACCTTTTTTAGTCTTGAGTGCAATATTCCAAAGTTACATGTTTCTGTCACGAGTACAACTCCATAAAAATAAATGCAATTCGACACCTGCGAAATAAATGCGATTCCCCACGAATTTCTTCGTCGTTTGATCTATAACTTGCAACCCTCATCCTAAGGCCTATTTTCAATACACCGAACCGCTATTCGACAATATAATCACCCTGTATAACATACCTAATATATTATTATTATGATATTACACTATACGCATATGCAGTCACCTCAATCGTGTCCGTGCGACTGATTCCTGTCCTCGTTCGACGAGTGCGCGAAACACATTGCGTAACCAATAATAATATTTTGAAGAACACGCTGTCCGATTATATAGGTATATAGGTGTCCATACTACTACATCTACCACGATTACCACTATTACCATTACTACTTTTATTACTATTACCACTGGACAACAACACCGGCTACTTATACATAATAACAGTAGGTATATTATAATAGTTGTAGTGGGTACTGAAGTCTGAAATACGAAAAGCCGCTAACCCTGACGGCGACTACAATGCGATCGCGTGTTATGAGCGCATACTCGTATTATTAATTTATGATATTAAAACGGTTGGCTGAAAAGACTCGATCAGTTTTAGTTTTTTATCTTCACGTTTTCGTATTTCAGACCGAGTGAAAACAGCGAAAGAACGAATTTCGTAATTTCGTTAAATTTCGACTGTATATACCCATAATATCAACGATGCTGTGCAAAAAAACGATCGATCAACAATATTACTGTGCAGACAATAACGTATTTTCACTTTTTTCTTATTTTGCGATTCGACCACACGAATGCGTCTATTTAAATGTGTTTTACGACTTCTCGAACAAGATAAAACATTGTTACCTATAAATACCGTTCGATTTGCAATTTTCAGTGATGGTCGGCAAAAACAAAAGATCCTCATTAATTTTCTAAATTTAACAAAAAAAATTAAATAAGGATGTACATACCTTCCTATAATATGATCGTTGTTCGTGTTTATTGTTAAAAATTACTAAGTCATTAAATCCATATGAATTTTTGAAAAATTTTAAAGTTAATTAAAATATTGAAAGTCAATAGGTATAGTTTTAATTAAGAAACACAAGTGGTAATCGCATAATTTCAAGTTTAATATTATATAGGCAGTGTTAAAAAAGTACAAACTACCATATTATATTTGTATGTACCGATATCTAATAATTATAATTATATTTTCCATTAATAATTCATTAATAAAGTTCTAAGTAAAATATGCTAAAATAAAATATAATTTAAGGATATAAAACCAGCATTTTTATTCTCGGGCCGTCCCACCGATTTTCCTTGGCGGAATTTCCAATTTTAAATAACACTTCATAATATTATGTATGTACATTACACCCAATAATTTTTTACGTGCTAATTTCGTACTGAAAAAGCGTGAGTGAAAATTGTCACATCCTCTGTATACAAGAGAGATGCTTTAACATAATAATATTATATTTGTATATAATAGGTGTGTAAAGTGTTCGAAAATATAATTCATTGTTATTATCACTGTGCGGACAGGTATTTGATTGACGACATTTACACTATACCGGCAGCACGTGTACCTGTTCAATATATAATTTATAAATGATCATATATATAAAATATAGGTAGGTAGGTATAGGTAGTCACGTACTTCGACGTTCTCCGGTGTATTAAACGCTCTATAGACGATCCGTTATAAAATAAATATTTATAATATTATTTATTTATTTTATACGCATATAATAGCACTTATTCTTTTATAGATAGTTTATACCTGAATGTACCTACACTTCGGTATACGTCATGTCGCCGGCATTCCAAAGGATGGAAATATTGTCTCGTAGGCACAGGCGCTATACGGAGAGATGATAATATAATATTATGAAAAACCATTGATTCGACGATGATAGTTACATTATAATTTATAACTTGTTAATTCATAGCTATAAGTATATTACATAATAATTAATATTGTACTTTATTGTTTTTCTTTTTAATTATTCTGTTTTTGTATATTATTTTAACTATCGATTGTTGTTATTATTATTATGCATGTAGTTGGGCATGGTCCGTTTAAAACTTAAATAAATAAATAAATACCATTATTGTTCAACAAGATATGCGTTGATAAGTACGTAAATTATAATAATATTATTAAAGACAGGATTTAATGTATAATGAAACTTTGTCATCGGATAAATCAAATATTACGTGCCTACATTAATTAACGAATTTGACTTTAATTATAACGATCTTCCTAATGATATTATTTAGATTCGAATCGTAACTTTTTGAAATTTCTCACGGTTTGCCATTGTTTTGGAATTTTGTAAGGGAAATAATGTACTCGTAAAATAAGCGCATTTTTATTTCTTATCATTTTTAGAAAATAAAAACATTGAACTATTGTGGTTTGGCATGTTTAAAATTACATTATTTTTTCCGAGTCATCGCTATAATACTAAAAGTTTGGAGAGAATTAAATCGCTTATCATTTGAAAATCTAAACCCGTATACATTTGATGAAATTGAAAATATTTCTACAACAATACCGGTCCTCGTTTGAAAGCAATAAAAGATGAATCTGCGTACTAATAAAGAGACTATAATACAATGAAACATTATTTTTTACTTAATTTTATGTAAACTTATGCAATCTGAAAATCGAATTAGGTATTACAATACACATATAATTTAGTGATATTTTTAAAATATGTGATATGACTTGATAGACATAATATAAAAAGCAGACAACAAATGGTGAAATTGTACAATGTGAATTATAATCGAAACTTATTCTCGGTCTGTGGCAGGTAATGGAAAAATTAATTGAAATATAACTGCACCTAATGTTTTGAATTTTTATTAATATGTAGCAAAAATATATTATAATATTGTAGTTGTTTCATTTTGTCTGTGGTATAGAACATAGTTTTTACAAACGCTTATTTTAAGTGATTGACAATATTTGAAAATAGTTTTGAAGAATACAATTTGGAAAAAAATTCAGAGAAATATGGTTACTATTTTTTAATTATTTTAGATCTAATAAGAATAAATAATATTTTAAAAATCTATCTTTTTATTAAAGCAACTAATAATTATACTGCATTTTTGACATATAGTATAGGTACTTATTATATGGTGCATTTATCTGTGGTTTTGAGTGGTAATGTAAGAATTTTTATGGAGTTAAATCAGTCTTTAGTTATACCCACCTATTATAATATAGTAAGAAGAATGCCAGACACAACTATATGCACACGTATTATGAAAAAATAAATCTATTCGTGTTTTATAAAATGCCCATATGACTTTTTTGTTTGTTCAATAAACTTAAATGGTTTCAAAAATATTTCTGTGAGTTCACTCTACTTGACAATGTACAAAATATACATTTTTAATCGAATATAGCTAAAATGGGCTGGAAATTGGCGTCGATTGACACTCGTTGACTCTGTTTCTTCAGCACCCATTGACTCTGCATCTTCTTTGACACCTCTCTGTGGTCTTCCCTCGTGCGCGGACTGATTAAACTTTTAAAATTGCAGAAATGTTGCAATCAACTGCTGCATACAACTATAAAATATGATGGTCCCACAGTCTACCCAAAAAAATATTCACAGATAAACTATAAACTATGGAAAACCCATCATAGCTGTATATCTGGCTCACGAGTGAGCTTCGTTATTCTCAGACGATTCGTATGGTACAACAAAACAAAACGAAAAACCATATGGATCAATTAACATTGCGAACTTTAACGGCTGAAACTGCAGCAGCGAACGTCGGATTAACGCGAAATTATTATAAATCGGATTCTAAGGTCGAGTCGACGAGAGCACAAATTATTACAATATATATACCTAAATGTATTGAACACTGCAACGTGATAATAAAACTATCAAAGTCAATTAATGTCAATACATACATTAAACACCTCCAGCACCACAGTTTTAACAGTTCCAAAGTAATTATATATCGCACGAAACTTTCGTTAACGAAGTATGCCGTTTCAACAATACGATTGCCGAGGTGGTCATTAAGTTCTGGGGCGATATTAATTGGCGTTTCGCAAACGACGGGCGAATTAATTAAAACTGTACGCGTAATATAGGTACACTTATATACCTATCCACATCATAAAATAGCTGCAGGTATCGTCGAATCGGCGTCAAGTTTAATAAGAGTAGAAATTCTATTTGCGCCGACCGCCGTTAACGTCGTAAATACTTACTCGATTGTCGTCGGGAGTCTGTCGGGGAATACAAAAATTGATATAATATTATTATACCTAAATGCTTCCACAGATATATATTTATATATATATATATACTCGGTTACGGTGTACTCTGCAGTGGTGGAGGGGGAAGGAAAATCGTGAATTTATATGCGCGAATTGCCTCCCACCTACTTATCTAGATAAATAATTACAATAGGTATCTAAACGTTCATCTTATATATTTTTGTTACTAATCTAAATAAATTCATCTCTATACATTTTTTATTGATAAAAATCTTGAAATTGTACAAACGCATTTTTAAATATTTATACAGTTTCTCAAACGAAGTTTATGGTTTATAAAATATAAATTTTAGATTCTGAGTGAAACGATGAATGTATTGATTTTACAATGATGTGTGTTTTTTTTTTTATTTTTTTTTTTTATTTTTTTTTTTATTTTTTTTTTTATTTTTTTTTTATTTTTTTATTTTTTTTGTGTCTGTGTACACGATAAGTAGTCGAAATAATGCTTCGATTTTCGACTTCAGTATCTTGTTCGATTGGAAAGTGAATATCGTTGGTGCATTGGGGAGGTCAAAATTTAAATTTCCCAGTAGTTTTCAAGAGCGCCGGGAAAAACAAAAGAAAAATTAAGGAAAAACGGGAATTTTTACGCAAAATCGATTTTTCAGAAAATTGAATTTGGTTTTTGGTGTAACATTAAAACAAATGACCGTAGGCACATGCAATTTTCACTGGTTGTTTATATTTGCATCTTCTATACACGATAACATTTTCAAAATATTTTGATTTATTTTGAACAGTTTAGGGACATTTTCATTTTTAGTTTTTTTTTAGTTTTTTTTCTAGAAATATCAATAAAATTTTATTTGTTGGTTGCGAAAGCTTGAAAATTTAATAGAAGGCTCCTAATATATTGTTTCAAAGGCAGATGAAAAATATTAAAAATCCTTAGTCACAATTTTTTTTTATAAGCATTTAAAGTTCAAAAATTGACAAAATATGGAAAAATCACGAAAATTAGCAAATTATTTTGAGTTAAGAATTCGTAAAAATTTTAATTTTTAAATCTAAGATTTGAAAATCTAATACAAGATTACTCATAAGATTGCCTACCTTTATCAATAAAAAAATCTCTATAGGAAAGTCAAATTAAATTTTTATGAGCGTTTGAAATTCAAATTTTTACAACATTGGATATTCACTCGATTTCTCATGTGGCAATTTCCTTTTTTTGTTGTAATTAAAAAACGAATTACTGTAGATACATGAAAATTTCACTGAATGTTTATATTAGCATTTCCTATACACCATACAATTTTGAAAATATTTTGACTCTTTTTGAGCCGTTTACGGACATTTTCAGTTTTCAATTTTTTTAGTTTTTTTTTTCTATAAATATCAATTAAGTTTTATCTGTTGAGCCAAAAAGTGTAAAAATTTAATACAAGGCTCCTGATATATTGTTACAATATCAGTTGAAAAATATTAAAAATACATAGGCACAATTTTTTTTTATAAGCATTTTAACATCGAATTTTGACAGAATTTTTCAAAATCTCGAAAATTATTAATCATTGTAATTAATAAATTATAAAATGTTCAGTTTTTATAGCTAAGGATTGAAAATTTAAAACAAGATTCCACGTAAGTAGTTAATTCTCTTACCGAAAAATCTAAAAAATATACAATCACAGTTTATTTTTATAGTCATTTTATGTTCAAATTTGAACGAAATTACATATTAAAAAACCTAGTTATTTTGTTGTGATTATAATATAATATTATTCGTGGGTACCTACTTGAAACTTCTAAAGTGTACTATTATATATATATGATAGTATCAGGGTTTGTTGTTAATGTATAACGTGTTATAAGTACCTAATGGATATTGTGATAATGTGATATGATTAATTTGGAATTTATTATAGGTCAATTTTTTTTTAATACCATAGATATGTATATAATTTGTGTTAACCTAGACTGACATACCGTCTTCGCTCAGAATCGTTTTTCTTATACAATGATATTGTATCATTGAATTCAAATTTAATAGCATCAATTATACAGTGACCCACTTGTAACCTACTGTACAGCAGAGCGACATCCACTTACCCACCTTTTTTTATTTTTGTTTATATTATTATTATTATTATGGTCCTAGTTCCCAACTTAAATATACCTAAATTTAAATACATTTCAAAAAAAATTGTATCTGCATTTTTATCTAGATAAAAAAAAATACTTATCTAATCCTAACACTGCACCCACACCACACACTGATAATATTATATTATACGATTCACTAGGTACAGACCCCTCTTATATTATTACTATATTACACGATACCCTCGTATTTATTACTTATCATTATTTCATACATTGATATCGTAACGTGGTTGAATAAAACTGTACGAATAACTCCTTTCATTTCAATTTAAGCGATTAACGACATTTTTTTACAAAGTCTTATATGACAGCATATTATATTATAACATAGTTAACAGAAAATGTATAAATGTATAAATGTATATAATATTATTATATTTAAGTCCAATGAGAGGTAAAGCTCAAACTCGTGGCCACGACTGTCGTACTATACCGATCAAATTACCGCTACACGCAGAACGGTAAATACAAAACTTTTTTCAAAATTATTATTGTACTCTTTTTTTTCTTCTAAAATTGAATAACTAAGACACCACTCGATTGCGGAGGATCAATAATTGTATTCCCGCATATGCGAGTCAACTCTACAGGTTGCATTATCGAACCGCGATTTATATCAAGCGATGGAGCCGACCCGAAATCGGCCGGAAGGAAGGCACTAACTGTGCGTAATATAATGTTATATATTATACTATCGTTCTCGTGGCTCGTGGCGTGAACAGATTTTAGGAAAGATGATCAAACAAAAATAAAAACGACTCTACGAGAGCATCCGGAGATGCTGACTGGACCAAATTTTAACGGGTTTATTATTGTTAGTATTTTTTTGTAAATCTGGTTAATTTTCTGCAGCATTGTATTTTATAATAATGTGCTTAACTCGACGGTGAAATTTACTATCGTCAAAGAAGACGTGCACACAATGCACTGCGATTATTACACGGAGGTAAGTGGTGGCGAGGGATAAACGGCTGTGGCCAACGAGCGGCGGTGCGGAGGAGGGTCCCTCGAACGCGATGAACGACGAAACTTTATGATTTCCTTTGGCACGACGTTTCGATGAATAAACTCATTTTCCCGGCCGAGCCCCGCCCCACGCCCGTCAGGGACCGCCGGAAGACTATATAGTTGCCCGCCCGATAAAGGGATCGCACGCCCCACGGAAATAAAAAGAATACCCTTTGGCCGCAAACCGGCGCCGTGGTTCAGCGGAAGACGGGTCGCCGGTAGGTGAAATCGTTTTAATATCGTTACAAAGTAATAAATAATCGCATTGTGTGTCGGCGAAGCCACGAAAAATGGTATGTATATAGACGACCTCAGAATATGTTTCAATGGAAAATGCCAAAAGAAAAAAAACCGACCGATCGGATGCGGTGCAAGACTTTCAAAATCACGATCGACGCCGATATTCATCGAAGCTTATTTTTTCCAATTTCATATACTTTGGTGCATAAATAAAGATCAAATTATAATCATACTCATGGTGATCGATTTTTTTTTTACATACGCATTACCATATATCAATTAATTGTATAATAATTTTATGATTAACACACATAATATACAATATGGAATAAAGCCAGCACTATCCATCTGACAAAAATTCAGCAATCCTTCTGGACCTATAGTGTATCTCTGTACTAAAACTCATTTTTCAAGAGATCGTCTTAGGTAATGTTTTGTCCATTTCACTGACTTTTGAGTTGGCATTTTTATATTTGATAGAACCGAAGGGACGAGTAAATGTACGACTGCAAGAGGAATTTTGGTTCTATACAATTGAAACAATTGTTGTGAAAGGATTTTTTCTTCACAAATAATAAGACTCGGCGCACCAAATTTTAGATGGGATGGGGTGGAATCAAAAAATCTGATGAAACCATTCATTTCGTAAGAAAAAAAATCGAAGGAATAAAGGGGGAACGTTCCGTGTTAATGAAAATGTAAATATTATTCAATGATATACTTTAAAAGTTTGCGAATATTTTCGTTGTATTTTATACACGGTGGAAGAAGGCACAATTCACATAGTATTAGTTCGGCGCCAGTGGTGGAGATCACAAGGGTATGACCGCATAGCGAAACGTCCGCGGGTGGTGAGAGGACCTCTTTGAAGGAGTAAACTTTATGAATTCCTTTGGTCCGATGTTTCGCCAGCTACAAACGAACTTACATTTTGAGGTCCAAAAAAGAAGCCTTTGTGGCCTCAAACCACTTCTGTGGTGTGTATAATATATAATATATTTGTACTGCTAAGTGCAAAAGAGTGATGCGGTTGTAATGGTCGTTGCAAAATGTTTAAATAAAAATACACGACCCTTCACCTCGGAATAATATAGAAAACCGACAGAAAGAAAAATTTAAAAAAAACGCGGTCATTGAATAGTGGTTCAAGTTTCCGGCATACTTACAATTAAATAACTCAAATTTTTCCATTATTTTTCGTAAAAGTTTACTAGGCGGACAATTTTGTCACAACTCGTGAATACGTTTAAGTAACTGTAGGCACACTGCAGTATATACAACGATATACATTTTGGAAACAAAATAATAATATTATGTCAAAATCTAAATGAGCTAAATAAAATGACTGCAGCGATGGTGTCATTCTACTCTGAGAACTTAATTAATATTCTATAAAATGTATTGGATTTCGAAGAGTGAATTTGACGGAACGCATTAGATAATTTGTGTACACCGAGTGAAACGACTACGATATTATATTATTGTATACAAAAAACATTATCGGTGATTTTTCGTATCCGCCACTTCCGGTTGTTGTTGTTTTCGATATGGATATCACCTTCCGTGCAGACATCTCTGAGACTGACGGATCTGGCACACGCGTAGTTACCACGTCATACACATCTGAGGGGAATCTATATAGTTGTTATTATAAATATAATATAACATAACGCGCTTAGACAGTTTGTATGTATATGTACGTAATGTTATTAATGTAAAACCAGATGTAAAACGATACTTCGTATTCCTATATTATCGCAATCATCTAGATGACATTGCATTTTTTTTTAACTATATTATTTATGTTTTTTAATCAAGTTGAATATAATAATAATTAGTACGACATGATCGCGAGGTATCGTGTTTCGTTCACCGCTGTCGACCGATCCCGAAATAAATAATATAGAACAGTATCGCTTTGACACATCAATATATAATATCATATTATACCTATAGTGGTAGGTACCTAATAGTGTATGCAGGGTGCTCCGTTCAATCGGTTACACTCATTTTCCCAGTTTCACAGTATTTGTACTTTGTAGTTTTAAAAAAATATACCATAATATTATGTTTTTATACGGTTTGAAGTATCTTTACATACAGTGGCATCGGCGAAGGGCGCAGAGCGGGAAATTTATCCCTCAGATATAATCCAATGGGGGGGGGGGGAATTATAATTTTGACACTACTACATTAAAATTGAAGGGTATGCAATCGTAAATTACGTTTAATTTATATGTTTAAGTATTTAAAATTGGTGTTTAAATTTGGTCATGAATGCGTGATAATATTATTATTATTATTACCGATTTATTATTTATTATTATAGCATTATTCAGTAATTTTTATTTATATATTTTTACATTAGAATATAACTTCAGATATAAAGTAAATATGTTTTATGTTTTGTTTCAATATATAATAAATGTAAAAATATAACGTATTTTAGTATTTATATTTATATAATACTATAATTATACTAATACATTTATATAACTCTTATATTATAATATACTAGCGGGGGACGGAGACACCGACGCCTGTTCAATGCGTCAGCCATGGGCGGCATTTTTCTTCGGGCAAGTCACGGTGTCCGGAGAACAAGTGACGCCATCCCCCACCCGGGCATGGCAAATACCTACGGGTGACGAAATCAAAAATTCTGCCAAATCAAACACACACGTGTTCCTCCCCTTAAAAACAAAAAAACAATAAATAGCTAATGGCCTTAGTTGCCGGGTTCAAGCTCAATAAAAAAAAAATATACTACCTATATCAACATTAAAATAAATAAAATATTACAAATGGTTTTCTGTTATAAATCACAAATAAATATATAATAGTTGTTAGGTGTTTTGCCCCCCTCATGAAAAATAATTCCTGCACCACTGCTTACAGACACATGATGAACCTAATAATTGTCACAATTTTTTCTCTATCGTGATAATTTTTTTAAAGGTATATAATACACATGTAATTATACATTTTAGAAAAAAATTTGTTATGTCCTTCGTAGAGGTAGGTACACGGTTTGGAAGAAAAAGACGATTTGTTAGGGCGTTAAATAATATAAGAATGTTGACACCTATGTTATTGGTTAGTCTTAATCGTTTCTACTATTTTTTTGACCGAAAAAATTTTTACTATCCCAAACATTTGTTGAAGTTCTTGAACATCGTAGTTGAAATAATCGAAATAGGTATAGAATCAATGAATTTCTATACAAATCGATTTAATTAACAACATAATAATATATCATCAATGATAATTTAATAAAATAAGATTTTCCGCTGCTAATTCTTTGGTTAGTTCCGAGCGAGTCATAAAATAAATATTTGAATTATTATTATTATTATTATTATTTGAATAACTACAATATTATAACATTTTATATATTATTAGAACAGAACATTGTATGATATAATTTTTAAATAATAACTATATTATAATAAATTATAATGATAACAGCTTTTAATACCGATAATAAATATTAATATTACTTTTTAATATATAATTGAATAATTAATTATTATCAATTTTTATAATATTTGTTTTATACTAAAGGTCGACGGTGAAACAATGAAATAATATTATAATAAATCTACAAAATACATATTAATTTATTGATTCGTGGTGTTGTTATACATGCTACTCGCACTCACGAGTCTGGTCGTAACGAGCTAAAAACTTTACAGTTAAGTCAATAGTTAAAAGAAGTAATGCACACGTGGCCCCCCAGCCATCAAATAATACAATCCTGCAAATAAAACATTTGTAAGTTATGTTTTCAATAACTTTAAGCTTAAGATTTAACTTATTACGTGTGTGATTAGCTAACTAACTTTACAATTATATTTAATAAAATATAACGTAGGTAAGGTTAATATGTAATTTGTCAATATGACATATTATATATTATAATATTAACTACGAAAATATTTAAGTAAATTAATTATCTGGTTTTTATCCCATTTTAATATTTTATCAATGAAATGTGTCAAAACACATTTTAATTTTTTTTCTCTGAGAACTACAACCCGCCAGTACAAAATTTTCTAATAACAAATTAAAAAAAGGTTCAAAAAAAACTTTTATCTTCGTAGTTAACATAGTTTTTACTTTCAATTTTTTAATTTACAATCTGTAAAGTTAATGAGATAGAAGAGTCCAATAAATAAATTTAATTTCTTAAAAGAGAGAAATTGCTAAGTAATGAAAGACATGAAAGTGGAAGCCCCCACTGGCAGCTCTCCAAGAGCGAGACATTTTTTAAGGACTGGGTATGCCTCTTCGTTACTGAGATTTGTTTAGATGTAATGCTGAATATAAGTGTATATTTGTGATTGAAAAACTTTTTATGGATTTTTTTTTTTTGTTCAAAGAAGCAAGTTCTTTGAATATTAGGTTTAAGTGGAACCTCATGAAAACCATTCACTGAAAATTGGGAGGCCGGTGAATTATTATATTTGTGGTAGAGATATTTATTTAGTTCTTATAGATATGGCTTTTGGTTTTTTTTATTATAAACAAATACATTCGTAAATATATTTATTTGTTTGGTCGCCATTTGTTATATATTTATTGTTGAATAAATTAAATAAATAAATACTGATAATGTTTATATATAAATACATAAATGTATATTTCACTTAAACTAAATAATAATATTATGCACACCAAATATACAAAATATGTGTAAACCGGTGTAAACTAATGGTTGAAGTTGAATTTCAGTACCTAGTGAACATATTATTATTAAACGTTATGACGTTGTATTTGTATAGAGTTTACGGGTATACAATAATAATGTCGTTATATTTTATTTCTGGAATAAGAAAATTGAGTTCAGCCAGTTTAGATTAACACTAACATATGCGAAACCTGTACAATCAGGCTCTAGTCCCTCCCTCTAGCCGTGGTTCGTTCAACAGTATTCGTCATAAAGTGAAAAGTGTCATGTACTCATGTAGACGTACCTGCAAGAGTCCTGTCAACTCAGCTGTGTTTAAACTTAAGCTCAAGTTTAAATAAGACAAAGTGGCAAGCTCGTCGAGCCGCCCCCGCCTCATCTTTCGAACGAAAATATACCTAACACAATATAATATGTGATGTACCTACATAATATGTATAGTGCATATAATATGTTGTATTGGACATTAGGTACCTACCATGGTTGAAATATACAAGGTTATAGCATTTATACCTCTTCTCAATCAAATATTTTATTTTGTGACAAAAACAAAAATGGCAGCATAAAGGGGCCAGTAATAATCAAGTATACATGCGTGGGAATTTTGAACTTGTTAGCTTTTGTCAGAGTGTTTTTGATGATATTTGTGATATACCTTCACTTAGCCATTTTGTTTCTGATGATAACAATCCAAGTCATATGCATTAACCCGTATATTTCAACCATGGTACCTACCCGAAAAACCCGATTTCTAAAACAAAATACGCAATGTGCAGCATAATATTCGCTCATTGTTATACGCACAGTCTGCACCATCACATGGTAATAAGAAGGAATATATTATGTTGTATAGTGTATGTTGCATAAATGTTTAAAAGGACTATACCCACCTAGTCCGTATAATGCGTTTAAAAGTGGCGAGTCCGCAGTATAAATCATCGAGTGTAATTTACATCGTGCGCCTTGTCTCCTGTATAACAATATTATTACCTACCTATATATTATAATTTAACCGCTGGGTATAAACTTCTTAAGCTCCCAACTTTTACGGTTTTTTTTTTCAAAACAATCAACTCCTCTCCTCCCCCCTTCCGTTGCTTCCTATCCGGCGACGGGGTTGGAGAATAAGTACAAAAAGTTCCAACGACCAGCAGACAAATAACGACACTGCGCAGGTACAACTGTACAAGCACTGACAATGACTATAGGTGTCTGGTATTTCGTCCAGAGTAATATATTTTATTAACTAGTTCATTTTTCGAGTCATTGAGGCGGCAAGCATTTTTTCTCTAAATATATTTGATATAATATTGTTTGATAGGTAAGTGACTCGATAAGATATTGAAAATTGATTTTTGAACTAATACTAGTTTGAATTAAATATTGTTTATCGACCGGTTTTTACTATTAAATTTACTTGATATTTAATGATTTTTTACGAAATGTTTTATATAGTATTACACATAGCCGTCCCAAGGGGGGGGGGCAAATGGGGTAAGTGCCCTAGGGCGTCTAAAGTATTATGAATTTAGGGGGCGTACTAGAAATGGTAAACGGTCACTTTGTACGGTCCATTGTTCAAAATGTACAACGTGGACACTTTGTACGGTCGCGGGTAAAAAGGTACATTGCAGAACGCGGACACTTTGTACTATTATATACATAAAGTATATATATTATAAATATAAGTTATATACCTAAGTTAGCAAGTAAATAATACTATATATTATATATGACAAATTTTACAAAAAATTTTATAAATACATTTTATATAATCTGCGAAATATCATGGGTACATATACATCGATAATAGTTTATCATTATATATATTTCACAATCGCGATATCTACGTTAAATACTTATCATAATAATTTTATTGAAGGGTGGAATAGTTCGTTCAATAAATTAGTAGGAACAACAAATCCAAGTTTTTAGACGGTTTTGCGAGCAATACAATTGGATGAATGTGGCAATAGACGCTTCATAAGAGACAACAATCCTATAAGTAGGTACTGCTGGCAATAATAAACTATTAAATTTGTGTAACAAACATTAAAAAAAGGAAATAACAAATATGGAATTTTTAAATTTTATAGATCGTTCATTTTGACGAATATTATTCTAAAATTGATTTATTAAACCCTTAATATTAAATAATTATGTATGTGCACTTTTTATCTAAGCTTGATATCATTTTGACATATTTTCATATTATTATACTATACAATATTATGTAGTTTTTAAAATTTTTGTCAATATTATACTTTACTTGTCATTTTGAGATATTTCCATATTATAGGTACCTACTATGCATGTAGTTTTTAATGATTTTTTTTCATTATTATATTTTATTTGTCATTATGACATATTTATATTGTACATATTTTTAATTTGCTTTAAAACTGATATCTAATATTATAATACAATTAAGATTTATAATAATATTATTGATTATTTGATTATTTTGATCATTATTAATATACGATGAAACAATTTACTTTTTATTTTTAAATTTTAAATTTTAATAATTTACATAATTTATAATATTATATATACTTACTACTTAGGTACATAACTTATATTTATAATATATATACTTTATGTATATAATAGTACAAAGTGTCCGCGTTCTGCAATGTACCTTTTTACCCGACCGTACAAAGTGACCTTGAACCACTAGAAATGGATGATAAAAAGAAAAATTTGGTGTTCTTATTTTAGGTATTATTTTTTTGTTTATACTGTAATATCAAAGATGAGTATCTATCAAATTGTATACTATTAAGTAGGTATACAATTATGTAAATAATGTGTTAAATCTTAATGCGACATAACTTCAATAATAATATATTGAATATTCATAAAAACAAATAAAAATATTAATACTTATAATTTATAAGATTATTAAGATTACAATAGTAATTTATTTAAGCACATGAAATATATTTTAAATATGTATATACATCATTACAATAATTAAGTAATATACTGTATACTATATTGTAATATACTTATAAACTAAACTAATTCATATCTTTGGTACCTAGTAGTACCTTTTTTTATTTTTGTGTCTGTCATCACGTTTTAGGACAGTAAAAGTGCTTGGATTTTCTTCAACAGTATCTTTTCTGATAGGAAAGTGAATCTAGTTGGTACTTTGGGGGGCGGGGGGTCAAAAATTCCCAGTAGTTTTCACAAGCACCGGGAAAAAACAACATAAAAATTAAGGAAAAACGGGAATTTTTACGCAAAATCTGTTTTCCAAAAAATCGATTTTGATTTTTGGTGTAACTCTAAAAGAAATGAACGTATATACAAGAAATTTTCACTGGTTGTTTATATTTACATTTTGTATACACGATAAAATTTTCAAAATATTTTGATTAATTTTGAACTGTTTAGGGACATTTTCATTTTCCATTTTTTTTTAGTTTTTTTTTTAAAATATCAATAAAATTTTATTTGTTGGTTGAGAAAAGTTGAAAATTTAATAGAAGGCTCCTAGTATATTGTTTCAAAGGTAGATGAAAAATATTAAAAATCCTAAGTCACAATTTTTTTTTATAAGCATTTAAAGTTCAAAAATTGACAAAATATGGAAAAATCACGAAAATTAGCAAATTATTTTGAGTTAAGAACTCGTAAAAATTTTTCTTTTTAAATCTAAGATTTGAAAATGTAATACAAGATTCCTTATAAGATTATCTACCTTTATCAAAAAAAAAATGTCTATAAGAAAGTCAAATTAAATTTTTATGAGCGTTCGAAATCCGTAATATTTAAGTATAAACGAACAATTTCAAAATGTTTTAACTTAATGGATTTTTTAAAATCAACTGAGAAAAGCTAAGTTATTTCAATTGTAAATTAAACTATTTAAGTTCATAAGTTGATTAGAAAATAAACTAACTAGTTAAGTTAAAAAGTTAAAAAAAATTAACTTTTTAACTGAACTATAACTTTTCAACTAGTTAATGCCCACCTTTAAATTTTATAATTACTTATATTCACTTGTGCAATTTACAATGTTGATTGTTATACTACACTGTTATTACACACGCAGAAACGCAGAATGTATGATTTATAATGAAATCTAGGTACTAATTTGTGAAAATAGTTATATATATTTTCTTTCTGTAATGTACGAGTGTTCCCAGAATAATGAAATCGGTGTTCAAATATAAACAAAATAAATATGATCCCAATAATAATATTTAAAAAAATAAGTAGGAACCTTTAATTAATAAGTATTAAACATATTTAAGGTATGTGGTTAATTATAAGCTAAAAATGCGAAGTCGAGATTTTTTGGTGGGAGGGTGAGGGGCGTCAAATATTGTTGCCCTAGGGCGTTATTGGTGGTTAGAGCGGCACTGGTATTACACTATAATATATCTTTATATTTTGATTTCTCATCTTTATTTCCTAGTGTAAGACCGTAAATTGAACGAGAACAGTTAAGATATTTTAACTTACTACCTACTAGGGAAGTATAATCTGTTAATAGGCAAATAGTAATTTGATGATATATTAGATATACTTACAAAATAAAAATAATAGATTTTTCTAGGTTTTTAAAAATAATTGTTTGTACTTTTTTAGAATTGTTAGTTAATTTTTATCTGCAGTTGTAGAAAATCCGAACAACATAACAATATGTGTAATATTATTGTGATTCTACTACAGAATCTGTTTGATGGTATTCGTTAACGGACTTGGTTTATATTATATTTTTACCCTTTGCACTTTTATAATATATAATTTTGTAAGTACAATGAGTGTTGTTGCGCAGTCATTTGAATCGTTCACCTTCGAAACGGTGATAATATTGTTGTTTTATAAGACGGTTAAAAAACATAAGGTTGAGAAATATTCATAAACATCATGTTGATAGACAAAATTACACATATTTCGCGTTAATGCGAACGGAGAAACGGAACAATATTATTTCCCTTACCACCTAAACAACTAGGACATTTTTAAAAACCTATGTTGTTACCATTATTTTTGTTGTTTTTTTTGTGAACGGGATCGGTAGTTCATTACTCGTCTAAACTGCATCAACAAGTGCATGTTCTCACTATAACTAAAAATACATCAAGTTATGAAACATCGTTTTCTTGTCCAAAACAATTCAAAACTTACACAAGAATAACTACCAAAGGACAAGAAAGACACTGAATGGGCTAGCCATAATACCAATTGAAAACGAGAGAGATATCAATATAGAACAATTATAGTCATCGATCAGTCCAAAGCACAATTTATAGTTCCAGTATAGTTTGAACTATTTATAATTTAATATTATCACCATGTTTATCATTAAACCTGAAACTTGAAAAAATGCTATAAGCTTAAAATTTGACTTCTTAAAAATATACTTTATAGGAACTAGCCCACCTGCAGAGAACGATATCATGGCGTTAAAGAGATTTTTAGGTAACCCTGCAGGTGGAAGGTGTGTAGTGCGCCGGTGTCACTTTAAAATAATAGTGTGCGACATATTTTATGGGTTATACCGAAATTTGAATAAATAATTGAATAATTACCATAAATAATGTGTACCGACTTATTTAGGTAATTAGGTGAATAGGTTACAGCGGGGTGGTCGGGTGTGTTATACAGTATGCAGTGTGCACGGTGCATTATTAATTACGCGACGGTGTACGCGATTACAATACACTTATTAACGACGTATCCGAATCATGACCGAAAATGTTAATAATTACCTAAATAAAACAGTTGTGTGTAAGTAATTACCAACGTGTGTACTGTGTATGATATAGTAACGTCCGGACATGTCGTCGAGAAACCTATTGTAGGAAATGGCAATCGCTATAAAGACACAACTCGTTCGCTGCACAGATAACAATAATATTATTATATATTATTATACATGTATACATAATACATATATTACGTGTACATCTACTTATATTATATTATTACATACGGCTATAACCATTTGTCTCCTCCCGTCAACTAATCTATATACCTACAAAGTCTTGTAAAAAGTACTTTTAAAGGAAACTTTTATTTAATTAAAATAATCACCTCTAATAAGAATTTTTATAATGTGCTCAAAAAAAAAAAAATATAAATACATACTAAATAGTATATACTTACTTTTAAAACATATTGTATTTTACGAAAAATATTTAAGTACAATGCAATTTTTTGAAAGTTTCAAACACTAGAAAAAATGTAAAAACGTTATGTCTTATTTGTGTACTTGTACATAAACGTTTCAAGAAATTTCAACAAAATAACAAAATAAAATTTTTGAAGTGGCTACACCTTGATTGTATAGGACGCAATAGTTTTCAACAAAAAATTTACTTCGAAAATATTATATACATGAATTTGGTAATGTCATTGGAATACTTCAAAAGTACGTTTGAATAGGGACTGTTATCCATATACTTGTGTAAGTACCTACCTACTCAAATACTTTAAAAAAATACTATATATAATACACTATAATGTGTTTCTTGTTTTTGATTTCGTGAGTGGAGTTTGAAGTTATAACTAAGACAGTATATTTTATTATTTGCACCATATTACCAAGTTCAATCGACGTAGCAATCGTCGAAGTATTGATACACGTAGATAGAAGTAGAAAAGTAACGTTTTACGACTGACCGTTAAGTACGATATCCGTCCTCGCATAAAATATAATATTAGGTAGGTATTTGTATTATTTTCATATATGTAGCTAGAAATGTAAGATTGAAATTTTCTGAAAATGTTCAACTTCTTTTGAAAGTTTGATTTTTAATGTATTTTTCTTACCATAATTAATTATTATTGATTGTTAATTTATTATTATTATAAAGATTGTACGGTAGGTATGTTAATTAAATGTTTATTATTTTTATTAGGAATCAAATTACTGAATATGAACTAAATTTATAATAAAAAGGTACCTACAACTTACAAGTGTTAAATAAAACATATTTATCAATTATAAACAGTTCTGACTTATGGTCTTGTGTTCAAACTAGGTAACAAAGTTATTTGTAATAACTAATAACTACATACCCACAAAAAGTAGTAAGTGTAGAATTTTGTAAATAACTCAAACAATAAAATAATATAACCAAAAATTGAAATATCAATAAATATAAGAAAACGTGTATACACTCAAAGTGTATACCAAAGTAAAAATAAAAATACATATTTATTACTGAGGTAAATTTTTTTGTATTTTGGATTTTCTATATTATGTTTAATTATATATTATTACAATGAATAAATGGTAACACAAGTGTACAGTTTTAAATATTATTATGTAGATTAAATAAACTATATAATATCAAGGAATTTATGTGATGGGAAATTATAACATTTTCATAATTTTTACAATAAAAAAAAATGCATGGAAATGTACATCACTAGACGAAGCCAGTGTAAGTAAAAATCCATAAATAGGTACATACTGTATACCCCACAATACCACAGATTAGGTACCTACCTATATTTTGGTTACGACCGGTTTACCAAGCTTTTCTTAATATTGTACCAACGGGAAATAAAATATAACGTTATAATGTCTAATGTATTATAAAAGTTCAAATATACAATTTAAATTTTATGATTGTGATTAAAATTAATAATCAAACGGACGTGTCTAATATAGGTACAGTAAAGTTTTTAATCTAACTAGATTACGCGTTCTTAATTAGATATTGCGTCATTTAATTTTATTTATTTATTTTTCGGTTAATTTATAGGTACCTACCTATATTGTACGAACGACCTAAACTGTTTGTTTCTTTCGTGTGAGTGAGTGTCTATATAATAACATGTTTGTTCCGATTCAACGGATTTCGTCCACGAATAACGTTCGAACATAATATTATCGTTTAAATGTCTATGTATATATCAAATTATAATAATTAATAATCATACCAGCTATCGACTAACGTCGATTGTTCCATTTTTTGTTTCCTACATTAAATCAGTATAATTTTACATACTAATGCTATTTACAAATACTAATTTATCAGTTGGTTATAATGATTAACGGCGGAATAATTAAGAATAGGTGGAAACTAGTCTCTCTACACTCATTTTGACGCAAGAAACTGGTGTACCTATATCATGAATCATGATATTATTTATGTTGAAAACAATAATTAATCATATCGTTTATGAAAATCGGATAAATTATTCTATGATGAGGAGGGGCTCGTTTAAAATTATGGCAGCTCCCATAAGTCGTAACAAATATAAAATAAATATCAGTATAATATTATTGTGTTCTTAGTTGGAATTTACTGTGAATAGTATTGACCATAAAGACAATAAAATAAATCTTTTGTATGAACATAAATTTACCTGAAGCTCTTAAGATTTGATTATAAAGTATTCACTACTTTAATGTCAGTCATAGTATTATTTTTGTAAGCTTTTTGCTAGTCCTTTGAAAATGATTTTTCGGTTTTGTCACAAGGATCAAGTCAAATTATATTATAATATGATTTAACGAGTTAGTATTTTCCATTGCAATGACGTCGGCAGACGAATAATGTTGTCGAGACGAATTCCAATAGTATTGGGAAAACTGTGTGTGGATTAGCTGACAGCCTAAGGTTTTCGACCTTCATTCACCACAGTTATAATCTCCGGGTAAATGTCCAAAGCCGTTCATTTCGGGCATGAGTCAATAATTACTTTTCTCACCCCTTGGACTTGTATTTTTATTTATTTGTTTTTAATATCCTACACATTTGGTTAAAAAGAACAAGGTAATAGCGTACATAAACATAATATATTATACCTACAATTATTAAACGACACGATGTTCTAACCTTAGGTATGCAATATATATAAGAAAGAAGACCCTGTCTGAAAGCCAACAGAAATTCGTTGCGCCACGCATGCAATAAACTAACGATAGGATAATTTGATTATACGGCGCAAAGGCATTCGATTTGAGGAAAACATGCTCCTTTCGAGTACCTACCCCGAAGTCGTAAGATCAGGACTTTTGTGTGATTTACTTGGTCCGTTATATACGCAGGTATCTACAAACATTATGCATATTATTATACTTTACAATGACGAAATTAAAAGGTATTTTGTACATAGGTAGGTACGCTATGTTTCGATAAATGACGTTAACAGTGAAGATGTTCATAGGTATATTATAATATAAGGAGGACGAATTTTTAAAACGGTACAAAACATACATACACACATTTCATGGGTATTATTTAAGATTAGCACACGCAACCCTTTCACCGTCAGTCACGTACAAGGCACAATAATTGTACAAAATATTACAAAATCTTAACACGAATAGGAAAAAAAGGTCACTCCTTAACGAGTCTTTTAAATCTTAAGTGTTAGTGCCTTAGTGGTGATGGAATATTTCTACTTTCTACGGTAGGTATCTGCCAGAATTTGAGAAATCACAAACTCAGCAGTACGAATTGTGGATCTACTGCATATTTTAAATATTGGAAATATTGGAAATTCCGTGTGAGGGAGACCTGGTGAATCGTGTTTACTTACATCTCATGTAAGGGAAAAAATTATGTCATTTAAATTATGCATATTAAATAATATCATAACAATTTATTACTCAAACACGTGACTTGTATGGATATTAAAGTTCCTTAGCGAACTTTCAGTAAAACCCGTGGCGATTTAACAAAGGGGAGGGGGAAGATATATCACCCACAACTTATTTTCTTTAAGAGATTAATAATTTTGTCGTGTCCAGTCGTACATATTTCAAGTACATACAGCGGATCTGAGACGAAAACAACACGTGTGCAGATAAAATTCTTCATCCTTCCTACCAAGCCTGATAAAATGATTTTACCTCCATTGAGTAATACGACTCAATGGCAGAATAATATTATCACTGTTAAAATACTTTTAGTTTTATGTTTACAGATATGTTGGAGTATACGTTCAACGTTCGTCTTTTTCGATCGGAAAATCATATAATCCGCACTCCGCAGGTTGGCCACCCCTGGTATACATAGAGATGTGAGATTGAAAATTGAAAAGTTTTATTTTAATATATTTTTTTTAACATAATTAATTTTTGAGGTTGTACGGTTTGTATGTTAGTTAATTGTTTATTATTTAAATATGAATTAAATGACTGAATATAAACTAAAATTATAATGTGTACTGTATAGGTAAGGTACCTACATGGCTACATGTAAAATACAATCAATTATCAATATTATCAATTATAAATAGTTTAGATAATAATTGTGGTCTTGTGATAAGACTAGGTGCGATGTAATTTGTAACAACTATTAGCTTATCATAAAAAGTAGTCGGCGTAAAATTGTAGAAATAACCTAAACAATAAATATAGAAAAACGTTTATACACTCAACATTTATACTGAAGTAAAAATACAGATTTTAAAAAAAATAGATATAAATGCCCATTTATTACCGAAATAAATGTATTGGTATTTTGGATTTTCTATATTATGTTTAATACAATAATATCTAAATAATATTCAAATGGGTAAATGGTAATATAGGTACACAGTTTTAAATATAATTATGCAGGTTAAATATACTATAACTACATTATAATATTATAATATCAAGAGATTTATGTGATAAGAAATTAATATGAGAAATTATAAAATTTTCATAATTTTCAAAAGAAATGAATAGTATTACAAAAAAAATATTCACGAAAATTTACTTTACTATACAGTTTACGATTCTTACATTCGGTGGAATACTTCGTTCACGAGCATGGACCCATATAACATTATATTAAATTTATGATGAACGTTTATTTCAATATAAATACAATAAGTAGGTACATTTATACCTTATAAATTAAATAATAAATCATAAAAACGATTTATAATCTGATGTGGAAAACCTTGTGTTTTTACTTAATACTATATTAAGTAAATATTATAATATCAGTAATTCGTCGCAGTAATCATTAGAACGATTTTATAATTAATATAATATAAAGCGTACCTATATGATCTGATGTAATATTATAATATATCAATGATAATAATATGTATATTGTGTATCCAGCGTGTTACTATTGCGTTTATAATATAGGACCGTTGAGTGATGACGTTATTCGACAGATTTCTGGTAGAATTGTATATTAGAAATATACAGAGTGCCTATAATAATATTATACATAATATGTTTATCACGTCAGTATAATAATCAATATTAAATGCATTGACTGTAATATAGTTTCTGAAATAATAATCAAACATCAGAAGTGAAGAAAACCACACGTTAGTCAAAATCATTATATTTTTTAATCGACCAAAAAAAAAAAAAAAATCCAATCGTAATGTGGTAATAAAAAAAATGCATGTATAATAAAACATTATATTCCCAACACCGTGTAAATTATTATAAGCTACGCACTATATAATAATATAATATATTATAATGTAATAATTATATTAATAATGTTATGAAAAATAAAAAACCAAAACATATCAATATTAGTCTATAGGCAGAAGCACGCAAATCATATTCTATATAATATGATAATGAGTAATAACATATAATAAAATAATAAATTAATTCAATCATACACACAAAACGCGCATATACACATGGATTGTCTGTCGGTGCCCTGGATGGCTATAATCGCCGTTTTACTGACGTAAACCCATAATATATAATATATATATACCTATAAATATATATATATATAATAATATGTGTATATATTTGCAGTGACCTTTGTACATTATTATACCTACGCGTTATCAAATAAACGAGTTGGCAAGTAAAATTTGTATACAGGAAAAATAAGGTCTAGAGGAAAACAGTATTTAAAAAACGCGCGAGAGGGGCCTCGGTTTCCAGCGCCGTTAAGGTATCTAAATATTATCAATTGGGCTATATTATTAGTAAGACAATCAGAGTAGTTTTACAAAAAACCATTATTGTTACTATTATTATTAGCGTTATTGTTGCGATATACACACGAAAACGCATATCATTATTATTATTATTATAATAAGGCGAAACGGTTAGCACAACCGAGTACGCGTGTTATACGGTTCCGTACGTTATTGTTGTTGGTTTTTTACCGGCCTGGGAGAAAACATTTTCGGGAAACAAAACGGCCCGAAGCCACGTTATTATAAAATTATCGTAAACTCCGACCTCCGCAGCGGCGTACGCGCATAATCCGATAAAGAAAATGATTTGTGGGGGAAATTTGTTTCAAGCACTGGGAATCGAGCACACCACGCCAGTATATATTGTTATTACAACAACAACAACAACAACAACAATGATATTATAATAGTACAATTTTCGAGAAACGGCTCCGGGCGATCTTTCCTGTTGTTTATTTCTTTTTTTTTAAATTAATTTTTACGACTATTTACTGTAATTCAAAATGATTTATTAACTCCAACGACAACGACGACGACACACAGCATAAAAATATTTTCAGGAAAATAATATAGTTGTAAAAATATTTTAAAAAAAGTTGCGGAAATAATTAGGAAATATTTCAGTTGGGTGTATTCTTTGCATATTTTTGAAAATATTTACATAACATTTTGATGATAATGTATTTTTTAAAAAACATTTTCATGAAAACTTTTTTAAAAATATTTAATCAACAACTTTAGCAATCATAATATGGTATAATATTTTGTTACCTCAAGAAAAAAATATTTATACAATATTGCAAGTCAAATAATCATTATTTAAGCACTTTAAAATATTCACAAAATATTATCATTTCCCAAATGCTGTGGGGGGAACGACTTAAGACACTATTTTACGCTTTCAGTCGAAATATCCTGAAACGTACGGACCCCCCCCCCCCCACACACACACATGCACTTTGTTCGCGAAACTGTTTTAACCACAATTTCTCATTATCTCCCTACTCCGACACCCACATAACTATGGTAACTATAGCGGCAGTGCAGCCTGTTGAAAATTTTATTTGATGAATAACAATTTTTGACTGGTTTTTATGCTGACAATTCCTATATTATTATTATTATTATTAATTTAACATTAATTATCGGTTTGTGGTGATAATGGCTATACATTGTACATATTATACTAATTGCGACCCAAAGATAACTGCGAAAAAGTGTCCGATTCGAATGTCCACCCTGCAGATTTTTGTAAGTACGTGATATCTAAGTTGGGGCCTGAGTGTTTTTGAGTTATACTTACCCATCCCAGTCTTAACCAGATAAATATTTACAATTTTAAAATGTGTCTTTGAATGTGTTAAGATTTATACCTATAATATTATTACCGTTGCCCTTTAAATAATATATACTGATAGTAAGTAAGTTGATCATCATAATATGGGTTTATAGCATAATTAATTGGGTAGGTGGGCCTATGATTATTAAAGTTTATCATCTGACAAATATGTCTATCATATCTATACTATCGTTGATTAACAAATTTAAATTCGTAAAAAAATAACAAATAAGCATTTATCATAAATTTAATTTAAAAAAATATATACAATATGCAATAAAAACAAAACTATACCTACTTCTTTAACCAACCTGTAATAATGATGCTACAGTTCCGAGAGTCTGAGTAATATTGAGAAGGGAAATTAATAGTTCCATATAATATATAGTATTCTAATATATAATATTAATTTTTTTATATTACTGATAAAAAAACCCTGGGCCACGATTCGTATGTACCTACATTAAAAAAAAAACTCGGGCACAATTTCGGAAGAATTTTTTACCGCATGATACAACTCGTAGACACCTGTGCTATACCTCATGGCCTTATGCACTGCAAACGATTATTATTTCGTTTATTATTTTCTAACCGACGAGTATTATATTACATATAGGCAAGTACCATCTTAGGTAATTCGTGCTGGGATTATTTCCACAATCATCGTGGTTTTTTTGAAGTACAATAATAGAAATTATTAATAACAACGAAAATAATATCAATTAAAAACGATAATATATTATAATAAAAGAAGTATATTATAGGTGATATTATAATAGGTACGTGTACGAATATTATATTGTAACCAATCTTACGTATGGCTACTACACGTTATCAGATAATATTATACCAATAATAATAAAAATTGTAATAATATAAAATTAAACATTGATTTTGGTAGAGCAAGCGATAAGCTACACACTTTGGTTGATTAGATTCTTTCGAAAGAGTACTGTGAAACAACACTGCAAAGGCAATGGCAAATAATATTATTTCGTGTAGGTATAATATGAATTTATCAAAATGTATTTGACTAAAGGTTTTTTTTAAAAACTAACCATGATATTATAATCTAAGCTCGGGGGCCTTTCCGGAAATTGATCAGTGGTCACAAAATACATATTTTAAATTTGACTAACATAATATTTTTGAAGAAAAAAAATAATTGCACAATACCAAGGTTTTTTATTTTCTATTATATTTTCATATTTTAATATAATATTTAGGCATTTTTTAAATACCCACGCCATTTATATACCTACTTACATAATAGCTGTGTGGAATTTATGATATTAAATTAAACGTAAATAATATTCAATTTTTATTTCATTAGTATAAAAACTTAATTTAAATTTTTAATAATATTTTGAAGATTTTAATTATGGAAAATTAACGAATATTTATGTGCATAAAGTCTAGACTTCGATAATATGATAATAATGGAATCCGACGATTATGTAAATACGTGTCAATATTTGAAGATGAGTCCGCACAACGACCGGTGGTATAGACAAATAGGCACTTGAAATCAGGCGTAGCTCGAAAGTATCTTATTAGTGTTCGAAAAAACAATCCTCGTTTGATTATCGTAGTAACGGTGAAAAAATTTTTGTTGGTTTGAAAAAAAAAAGTCGCTACAATATTACTGCTGTCGTTGTCGTCGCCATTAAAAATAACATAATACAAATCATTATATTGTACGCAATAATAATAACATAACGACATAAACATAATATTACTTGCGACATGGCAGGGTGCGGCGAGACGACGTCGACGTATTGTTACATTATTTTCGTTGGTGTTGAGCTAGGGCAAATGGATCGAATGTCCGCTGGCAACGGAGGCGGCAGTTTATTTTATTAATGTCGTAAAAAGTGAAAAAAAAAAAACAAAAAGGAAAACGTAGTACCTAGATAGCAATAATTGTTTTTATTTTATTTTTCGACGATAAAAACAATCGCCCGCGGTCGGTAGTGTTGGGATCGAGGGAAAAATATAATGCTAATAATAATAGAAAAAAACGACATTGTCGAAATCGCATTATTCGTTTTTTTTCTTATATATAAAATCTGTGTATGTATAGTATAGATACGTAAATGTAAGTAGCTGTTGGTAGAATACGTTTTATAATGGGTACGGCCGGCGTGTTATGATATAATATTACGGCCGTCGATAGGAATGGCGGCGGCGGAGAAAATTAAAAGCGACACAAGGACGCGGTCTTGTATTACCTACCTATACACACTGCAGGCGAACGCTGCAGACCTTCCAGGCCAGGAGGGGCACGCACAACGACGCCAGAAAGTATCGAATTAATACCGTCGTAAAATTGATAAATTTCAACGCCTAGGTAATTGAAAATTGAAATATCAAAAGTTTTTATAAAAACGAGTTTTTTTTTTGTTTTTAATCAACAACATAATACTGCTGTTATCCGCGAAACTATAATGATACGTTTCTCGCCAAGTCGATTTGGGAAATTTTCAAATATCCTAAGCATAGAGTACGTGTGAGTAATGTGCGACCGTTATAATAGTGTTTACTAAAGTGAATAAAATTCAAATGCCTATATGGCGGAAAAACTGTTCGCTGTATAAGATCGGTTGACTTGACGGTGTTATAAATTTCATTGCAAACTCTTTGGAGAATTTTCACGGTCCTATATTATGGAAAACTACACGATGGTATTCGAAAAACGATCGCTCAGATAGGTATTTTATATGTAGTAACAGTCGACTATACCTCTCTCAGAGTTCAATAATCCATATGGATAATAATATCGTACTATAAAGACATGCATCGAACTCTCAGAGAACTTTTTCTATCCTTTAACGGGTGGACACGTAGTGTAGAAAAAAAATATGTAACAAAGTCTCGCCAGTTTGTTCTACAACCTACGGCTCCGGGATGAACGACAGCGAGCGGCCGCCTCTTCGAATAACAGTAAAATAAATAATATTATTATTAAAAGTAGTACCTAAGGTAGAAGTATGTTTTATTGTTGACGTGCGATAATATATTATTATCGTTGTATCATCGAGTGCTAAGCGCAGCGATATCTATTTGACCGACGACATGTAACAATAATGTTATACGCACTGATCGAATAGGTATATACCTACTATAGGTACACAATAATAATAACAAAAACAATACTTTTGAGAGAAAAAAACACGTTTAAAACATGACGTCGTGCGTAACTCAGCTATACCTATTATTATTATTTATTATCGTGTTTTAAGGCCGTTTGTCTGGTGCAGTGCGCGAATTAAATGCGAAGATACGGACGCGGCGACTTATTGTACGACGCTCACGCAAAGCCCTCGACCGAGACGGGAAACCAGCTTTTGAAAATCCATCAGGTGTCACCGCCACCGCCTCCACCGCATCGCGGCCGATGAAAATGTTTACGGGTACACGTCAATCGGTTATAGGTATACGAGGTGGTTTTGACCATACTTCGGGGTATCATACGGCCGTTGCAGCGACGTGTTGGGTTTTTTATTTATCTATTTATTTCCATATTGTATTTTTTTTTACTGCCCATACCTAACAACGCACCGCAAGCAAAAGAGATTTGTAAGTCTGAAAACGATAAAATATTATGATACGTCACCGTCGTGTCAGCCGCAGCGCGGACGTGTGTGTCGTCGGCGCTCACCGCAAATTAATAATAAAATTAATAACGCGTCACAGCCGGTGAAGAAGAAAAAGGAGAAGAAGAGAAAAACACACATCGCGAATATTATTTGTCTCTCGTGCTATGATTAATAATTATTCGATAATCGTGCAGTACGTGACGTTTACCAACTCCTCCCGAAATCATGGACACTGAAATACGCTTTATTATAATATTGCACGTAAGACATTTTCCCCAAGTACATTTTTTTCAGGCGGACGTTATCTCCCCATGTAGTAATATTAAAATGATAACAAGTTCCTACATTATTACTCGAAAATACCTATGTGTGTAGCGATAACAAAAGATTCACAGATCAAAGACTTTTTACAAAACCAGGTATTTTTTGTATGTATATGTAGCCATTTTTTTCATTAATTATTTATTATATTTCTTTTAAGTTATATTGTTATTAGGTTTGTTCTAAACATACCCTAGTTATTATTTTTCTTATTATTATACACGCATAGATAATAATACTTTTTACCAGTCGACATTAAAATATATATATCTAAAAAATTATATCGATTGAAATGCATACTTGAAAATGTATTCAGTTTTATTTTATTACACACTAAAACGGCAAAAAAAATTAATAATTTCTTATATTGTTTTTTTAAATATGGTGCGAAAATTTCGGTGGAATTGTCAGGTCCGTTTACCCTTAATAATGTTATAATATTATAGCGACCCTTAATGATATTATGATTGTTGTCAGTTATTATATAATTATGTATTGAAATATTTTTAAAAAAAAAACGATAGATCGACGCTAGTGCGAGAAATTATTAAAATAGGCACTATTATAGGTGAACAAAAAGGGGTAAGAAACCAACACCTAACGGGTTTTCGAGAACGTTTATAATGACGACGTCTATCTGCGTAAGTACGAGTTTTCATTATTGCATTCTCGGGCATTACTCACGAAGACACGAACGTTCTAAAAGTTTTGGTAATAGCGGAGTGGTTATATATATATAATAATATGCCCTCTCGTAAGTACTATAATATAATATACGTTGTACAGTGCGCCCCAAAATTCACAAATCGCCTCAAATGCCCCCGAGAGACCACGTGTCACATCAATATAATATAATATTATATTATATTTAAAAAACGGTTTTTTTTTAACGATAGAAAATGCCGACTTGACTATAGATTTTCCTATAGATGGACGTTGAAAAAAAAACATTTAGAATAACGATATTGTTATTATTGAAATAAACAAATGGCGATATGGGACTTTTGAGACATATTATACATTTGTAACTATGTGTTTACTACAACAAATGCGCCGTAATCAAAAACCGTAAAACTTAATATACTTATACCTAATAATATTATTATTCCGCTTGTTTGAAACCGAAACGCGAATTTTCCAGTAAAATCGACCGATTCAACAATATCAAAACCTATTATTACTGTCGTAATGATGGTCAACCCTGAAATGAAATGCATATAACTTCTGGGGGGATGGAGGTAGACACCTTTCATATTAAATGCAGGTGGAGAGGTGCGTATCGACAATGTTGTTTTCCACAACCGTTTAAAACATTTCCAAATATAAAACTATTAATTAAATAATATTATACTACGTCCGATCGCGATGTACCAGTGCTTGAAATCCGAAAAAAATCCGTTCGGAGTCTAGGGTGTAAAGGCAGATTAACGGAAAAGAAAATACAAAAATCTCACACAAATATTATGGACGATGGTTCTTATCGCGTGTAGACAATTTGGACAGCAATAATACTTAAAAAATATGTTATTATCGTGTTGGTAAAAAAAAAAAAAAAAGCACAAATTATGGAACCGACAGCGGTGCTCAAGACACTTCCGGTTTTCGGGTACGCTGGCTCGCGCTCTCGATATGAAATTTCTTTTTACTATAATGCAATTTACAGTGACTTGGTGCACTGAAGCAGGCGCGGGTAAGCAGGCACTTGGCACTTGGCTATAGGCACACGCGTATTATATACATAACACTAAACATAATAATATTATGTGGGCGCTTTGTACTCACGTGCCGAGCAGGTCTTTGACGTCGTACTTGTCTTCGATTGACTGCGACTTTTCCGCGTCCTTCTTCGTCTTCTTCGACACGTCTTTTTTGCCGAACAGCGGCATGGCGGGGCGATAGTGTACCTAATAGGTCTCCGATTACACTCTGGCGCGGAAATTGGCGAGAGGAGGGGCGGCTTGGCGAGGGGGTAAAAAAATTCTCTCTCGGTCTAGGACCTCATGACCGACGGCCAAGGAGTTTATGCGGTAATCGAACGGGTTCACACACGTAGTGTGGTATACCTATACCTACAAGTATAGGTGTATAATTAACGGATGACGCGCGGACGGACTTTTGCTGTTCACGACCGGTTTCCCCGACGGAACAATTATAATATTGGTTACAATGTGAAAATGATGTCGTTGTTGTTGTTGTTGTTGTAGAGACGCGAACGTGCGAACTGCGGTTAATGCCGAGATATGACCGTCGTCACGTCAGTGCGGTACGGCTGACGCGATACCACTGTCGGGCGAACAACCGTCGTGGAGTAGGCGACGGCGGCGGCGGCGGCGTACCGTACTGGCGCGCTACTGCTGCCGTCGGTCGAGCTTGGTGGGAACCGCGCGTGAGTGTAGTCAGTCTGCAGTCAGTACGTACCATTATAAATTATAATATTATTAATTATTAATATTATATTCATATATGTTAATATCTTATAATAATATGTTAAATTATTTTCATTTCGCTTCCCTACTAACTCCCCCCGCCCCCTCAAAATTGAACCCTATCCATCAAAAATTTCTTCGAAAATATAATTATTATTCTGCACTATTTTTTACGCGTTCAAACATGACTTGATATTATTATCATATTATTTAGAACCTACTTTGTATAAGTACTTTTTTTTCTGAGTAGAACGATAAGCAATAGGTACATAATATTATTATGTCTTAACACATTGCACGGTTTTAATAAATATTATTATACCTGCAGATTATGCATCGGTGAATGTACGTAAAACATTAGGTCAAGAATCGATAGTTTTCCGGATATTATTCTTGCTAGTTGATACTACTAGGTACTATATACCCATTTTATATCGTCCAACTAATGACTATAATAATATAATATCACTATAACTTTACTGTATCGTCTGTAGGTATCCCATAAAAATAAAATATACGGAGTGATCTATTTAACGTAAGACACTCGTTATTTTAGAAAACGCTTGAGTAAAAAATGTTTATTGCTTTTACATAATTTTAAGTTGTTACGAAACGACATTATTGAAAAACAATTATAATAATGTCTACTGTTTTTTATCGTTACAATTTTTTCAGTTTTTTACTTTTTATTTAATTTTCTGATGCAGAATATTATTCTGATTATTTCGAGTAAAATAAAATTTTGGACAAGTAGTTTACTTGTTACATGTGACTATGTGAGTATTTAAAGAAGTTTTGATGGGGTACCTCTGTACAGTGACGTGTCTAGTGGGAATTTGAGTGTTCAACCCCCCCCCCCCCGGCCACCCAAATTTTAACAAATTTCGAAAAAGGTTATGCTTAATTTTTTTGTACAATTTAAGTTTAATTTTGTCCCCCCCCTCTCGCAATAGTTACGGTCGTGAAACTTTACCACTCCACTCCACTCCACTCATCTAATCACACTTAGTTTTTGAAATAATGTTTATCTTACGTTAAATTAATTACTCACTATACCGTCGACAAAAATTAAAGCCATACGTTCGCGTATTATAGAATGTGTCCCTTGAAGTGACTGTCCGGCGTCATATGATAGACGTCCATGAAGTTGACCCACCAACTTTACATGTTACGAAATTTAGCAAATTTTAGCAAATTTATTCCAGAAATTAACAAATCATTTTTGTAGAAGTTATACATTTATTTTATTTTGGTGGGCCATGTTCAGGTAACCCACCGAATTTGTCCGATCGTTCCAGAACAAACAACAGTAGTTAGCAAATAATTAGCAAATAATACTAAATGTATGTTTGAAATTAGCAAAAATTTAAATTCTATTTTTGGTGAATTTTTTAAAAATAAATTGCAGACTACCGACTTTGTCCCTAGTTCCTGAACAAGCACTAAAAATTAGCAAATAATAACAAATCTATACCATAAGTTATTAAATAGCATAGATAACAGCATTGATTATAAATACTACAGATAGCTCACTGGCTGGTTTAACAGTGGCGAAAAATATTTAGGTCAGTAAGTAATCTACTAATCTATAGTATTTGTAATCATTAAAAGTATATATACATGGATGGGACCATGCATTCAGTGTCATCGAAAAACATACTAGTTAAAAGTGGCTCAACCAAAGGTTATCAAAGTGTGGTATCACAACCAACCGTTATAAATGAAACCACAATACAAACATTTATGTAGATATTATTTTAGTTTGTACTTTTTAATAATAGACTTAAAACAACGCCAAAATAGTAATTACAATGGTCAGTAATAATAATAAAACAACCATAATATAGAAATTAATTATTTAATTAAAAAAATAGCAGATTATGGGTTGATAAAAATAGGGATGTTCTCTCCATGTGTATAATATTATCGATGGTCAATAGTATTGACACAATGCCTCAAAGTAGGGGTACCAATTTCACGAATGTCTGTTCGGGTCACAGATAGATGTATACTATAATACTGGATGTATAGTATGCTATGCCCGACTCGAAGACCATACTTGAAGCCAATCGTCCTATACCCTAACCTGTCTAACCTATTTTATTTGTTGGGCAATGTTTACAAATCGTTGTTATCTATTTTCTATCTATTATATACTATAATATCGACAATAGATTGTAAACATTGCCCAACCTACTTAGCTTCAAAAATCCATACACAGTAGAATATAGAGTCGGACATCTAGTATAGTAGTATATTATTATATCTGTGGTTCGGGCCCACCGCATAGCACGTTATTCCAAATTATATTATAATTTATAATGCATATGACATAATTCCGACGGGTTTTTATATAATAACTAGCTGAATTACCCGGCTTAGCCCGTGTGTAGTTTTTGTTTTATCAAAATTAAAGTCTTAAATCAACACAAATTGTTTTTTTTTAAAGAAGAAAAAATATGTATTTTACTTAATGCTATCAAGTGCTAAAAAGGTAGAAGTTGCTGAATTATAAAGACAACAAAAATAATAATAATAGTATTTACAAATGACATAACTTTTTTTATGAATATTTACAAATGATACGTAGTTGCTCAATTCTAATATGGTTTAAGTCAAAACCTCTTGGTATACCACATTTAGAGTTTTATTTTGTGGTGCAAAAACGTACAAATGGTCAGGTCTTCCAACTCTAGAAAATGCCACATACAATTGTCCGTGTGAGAAACAGTTATTTTCTAAATCTACACCACAATAAGTTAAAGTCTGACCTTGAGCTTTGTTTATTGTCATTGCAAAACAGACTTTTATTGGAAACTGAACTCTTCTAAACTTAACTGGAAAATCGTTAGGGTATAATGGTATTTTCGGTAAAAATATTTTTTCTCCCTTAGCACATCCGGTCAAAATTTCAGCTTCGATTACATTTTTTGTAAGAGAGGTGACACGAAGCCTAGTCCCGTTACATAATCTAGGAGAATTCAAATTTCTCAATAATATGATTGGAACCCCCACCTTCAGTGATATTTTATGAGGAGGCATACCAGATGGTGTTTGTGAATTTAAGAACTCTGTAGGAAAATGTACCGATTCTTCACTATCAATAACTGTATCGATAGAAAAGTAATCCATTTCTAGTGCTTGAAATCCACTAACTATTAGTGAGTTTATTGTGTCAGCTCGGTTATTTGTAGTTGTTAAAATAACGCGTTCGCATAACCATTCAGTATTCAGATTTTTCAAATTCCCAATATCTTGGTACACACTTTGTATCAGTTGTTCCAACGAATTTGTCGATACTGCTAGTTTTTTTACAATTGTTATGTATCCATCCTTATCATTTACAGTTCCGCTACCAATATTTAAGAGTAATGTAGAAAATTCTCCTGCGTGTATATCTCCTGTTAATTTGGTTCGCATATTTACAGTAAGAGACAATATTTTTACTTTCAACCAAATCGTAGATGATTTTAGGCTCGCATTTATTTGATCAATGAATTATGAATTATGTATTGCTAACTGTTTACAGTGGTTTTTACTCATAATGTAAATGACGATTGTAGTTAAATAATTTTTTAAATGACAATGATGTATTATTATTATATTACTACAATTATGTCGTAACCATAGATACATGTATAGGACGACTGCTATTGTTATTATTATTATTATACATTATTACAAATTACACGTAAAAAATTATTTTTGCCAATTTCAACCCTTTAAAATCATAATTTTGAAAATCGGGCGATGTGGTGACACTCACGAAGGTATTTGGAACAACTTTGTGAAAAAAAATTGGAAAAAAGTTAAATAGCGTCGTCACAAAATTGGTACATAAAAAAGGCCTGTTCTTTTATATATATAAGGATTAATATTTTATAATATTGTATGTTATGTTTTAAGTTTTTTGTGTTTTATTTTAGCTTATATCAAATATATTAATTATTATGACTATTGTATTATTATTATTATTATTGTTTAATATCATTTATGGACTTATGGTCAGTATTATTAGGTTTGTCGAACTGTACGCAATGAATCTTAATGTGTAATATTATATATTGTAACTTCTATATAATCATAATCTATGATTTATTCGCCAAAACTAGAATTTATATTTGCCAACTTCAAAAATAGATTTTCTATTATTTGCTAGGTAATTATTTTCTAACTATTGGCGCATCTTCTGTGCTAAATTTTTTTTTTTAAACTCATAATAAATAGAATTTATATTTGCTAATTTCAAAAATAAATTTGCTAAAAAATTTCTACATTTGGTATGTATAGGTTTAGATTGTAACATGTAAAGTCGGTGGGTCAACTTCATGGACGTATATGATAGTACACTCTAAGTCTTAAGGCACATTGTATAAGATACTCGAACCAAAGGTTTAAGTTATGAAGAAAACCTCTTTAGAGGGTGGGTCTGACATTTGAATTTTTTTAGTTATGGGCTATTTAACTTTTTTTTAAACAAACAGCATTTTTTGATGTATATTCAATACTTTTCAACTTCTTATCGTCTTTTGTTTTAATTTTAAAGCTATTTTTCTGTGTTAGCAACTAACATACACAATCAAAACAGAAATGTACAATTTATTATTATTAAATAAAAAAAGTATAATTCTTAAGAATAATAAAGTTAAGATAAAAACTGTAGTATATTCCGCTTTATGTAGTAGTTATACATGATTTAATTTTGAAAATGTTAATTTTTTTTTCTTTTTTAATTTAATAAAAATTAATTTGTTCATTTCTGGTTTTATTGTGTATGTATTAGTTGAAACTTGACAGTACAATAAAATAGTTTTAAAAGTTAAAACGTTTTGAAGATAATATGTCAACAAATGTGTGGTAAGTTCGGTTTTGTTTAAAAAAATCAATTACTAAAAAAAGAAAAAAGTTAGACCCCTCTAAGAGGTTTTTTTGTCATAACTTATATACTATCAAATGACGCAGGCCGGTCACTTATTCGCGGAACGCATTGTGTATCATGTATTTCTAAAGTTAAAGTAATTCAGTTTATTTTGTGATAATTTTTGAACACGAGTAAAAGGTCAATAATAAATAATAATATGTGAATTTATTTTAAAACTTACGAAAATGCGCAAAAGTGGTATTAGTGGAAATGGATTATCTTCTGAAGAAAACTTCACTTTAAAAAAAAAATATATGTTTTTTTGATTATCAGGAATATTATGAGTCCTGTATTGGTGTTCATAAAATTAACCCCACACATGTTTTAAGCCATTTCAACTGAAAAGTACGTTTAAATTTGACATAATCTTGAGCTGAAAATTGATAATTTACATCAGGCACCCATAAATTATGTAAAACTGAATTTTTTAGCTTCTGAGTGAAACGATGAATGTATTGATTTTACAATGATGTGTGTTTTCTTTCCATTTTTTTTTTAGTTTTTTTTCTAAAAATATCAATACAATTTTATTTGTTGGTTAAAAAAGCTTAAAAGTTTAATACAAGGCTCCTACTATATTGTTAAAATGGCATTTGAAAAATATTAAAAATCCTTTTTAGTTTTTTTTTATAAGCATTTAAAGTTCAAAAATTGACAAATTGACAAAATATGGAAAAATCACGATAATCTGAATAATCTGATAATTTGAACTGTTTAGGGACATTTTCAGTTTCCAAATTTATTAGTTTTTTTTTTATGAATATTTATAAAAATTTATTTGTTTATTAAAAAAGCTTGAAAATTTAATAGAAGATTCCTAGTATATTGTTTTAAAGGCAGATGAAAAATATTAAAAATCCTTAGTCACAGTTTTTTTTTATAAGCATTTAAAGTTCAATAATTGACAAAATATGGAAAAATCACGGTAATCAGCAAATTATTTTGAGTTAAGTTAAGAATTCGTAAAAATTTTTCTTTTTAAATCTAAGGTTTTAAAATGTAATACAAGATCCTTATATATATAAAAGAACAGGCCTTTTTTATGTACCAATTTTGTGACGACGCTATTCAACTTTTTTCCAATTTTTTTTCACAAAGTTGTTCCAAATACCTTCGTGAGTGTCACCACATCGCCCGATTTTCAAAATTTTGATTTTAAAGGGTTGAAATTGGCAAAAATAATTTTTTACGTGTAATTTGTAATAATGTATAATAATAAAAAAAAATAATTAATAATTAATAATAATAATATTAATAATTCACAAACACCATCTGGCCTTCTAACAAATTAAACTTTTTACTTACATGTTTTGCTATTTTGTGACAAAATTCAATATAGTTTGATTTTTCTTTTCTTTTCATTTTCTCTGATTATTCTAGTAGAAAAATTAAAATCCTGTACAGTAAACACGCGGCACCACCAAAATATCAAAATAATAATACGTATTAACACCATAGGCGTGCGCAGACTTTGTCCGCAGGAGAGGCCCCTTAATAATGTCTGAACCAAAGATCCTTGTACTAATGACTACCGTAAAAGGGGGTGACTTTAGACATGTGGGGTGAATTCGGACAACACCATGTTTTTTTAATTATCTTAAAATTTTAGAATACACGTTTAATATAAAAGTTGAAAACTGATACTCCACGTTAATATCTATTATAATTTATAACCTCCGTCCTCCATAGAAAATAATAGTTATTGATGGCATAATGGTATCATAGTAGGTACATGTTATAATGGAGGTAAATACAAAATATTATATTTTTGTATTTTTAAATTACAGAACTCATTATAACAGTATTTTATTCACTAGTTAGGTATAATATGTAAAAGTGTAATGTAGGTAGTAAGAATATTCAGTTTTTTTAGGTCTTCAAATTTCAATATTCGTTATTTGTAATTACTATTTTTACTAACCTATTATCTACAAGTTACAACCTTGAAATAACGTAAATATATAAATAAAGTACCTAGTTTATAGATACACTGTGATAAAAAAAAAAGTCCACTAGCTAATATTGTTACGGCGCGAACACCATAATATACTTATATATAATATCGATGTAATGTTTATATGAAATCGTTATCTGTAAGATTATCATTGTGGGCTTGTGCCGTACTATGTCCTCACGTATTATTTAGTTGCCGTCGGACCAGTCAAGTGGTACGACACACGCAAAACGAAATATACAGTCCACTTATTATATAATAAAAGTTTCTAGTTTTTTTTATTTTGGTTTTGTTCAATAAAAACAATCTATTTAGAAACAAACATTTTGGTCCAATCGAACCGGATTGACTAGCAATACATTTTGCGTAAATACGTCCCGCGAATTCGTTGTCGTTCAGTGGACATATTGTCTAGTTCAAACTTTTAAGTGTATGTTGTTCTTTAGTTCGTTTTGAATACATATAAATAAATATAACGTCCCCGCGGACACAGTAACCGTGCAGTGGCATTATTATAGTCAAATCGAACAATCAAAAAAGAAGAAAAAATTGTCAAAGTGGTCCTGTTTTTCAATGCTCTAGTGTGCAGTGGCTGAACATTCATCGGTCGACATACAACCAGGTGAGTGAGCTAAAAATATTAGAAAATAAGGGCACAAGTTTCCATTCATTTTCCTTTAGGCACATTCTAAAAAAAAAAAAAAAAAAAAAAAAAATTAAAAACGTATATATACAAATAAAGTTTTCATAAGGTTGAAAATATAAAGTAAGGGAAAAACCAAAAACGTAATAATGCAGGGTAGTCAGTCAAATGAATTGGCCGTCTATGTATTGAGGCGAGGTCAATTAAAGGCGCAGCTGACAAAATTCCAAACATATATCAATAATGTAGATGTGGATAACAATATCATGCAGATAAAGATACGTCTAGATAAAATAAAAGAACTTTGGACTGAGTTTGATGTAGTTCAGAATAATATCGAGGCATTAGATACCAGTAATGAGCAATTGGACTACAGAGATACGTTTGTAAATTTATATTTTGATATAGTTGCAAAAGCAGAGACTATGGTACAAGGTTCAAATGTAGTTAGTGGCATAAACAGGTTGAGTATACCGGGCAATCTTGCGCAAGGAGGTGACCCGGCGATAAAAATGAAGCCGTTAGAATTACCGTCGTTTTCGGGAAAATTTGAAGAGTGGTCCACATTTAAAGATTTATTTTTGACCTTGGTACATTTAAATCCAACAATAGCAGGTGTACAAAAATTTGTATATTTAAGAATGTATTTGTGTGGGGACGCATTGGCTCTGATACAAAATTTAGCGACCACAGGTGACAATTACTCGATTGCATGGAACACTGTCGTAGAACGATATGACAATAAGCGTATTCTCATACAATCTTATACGAGAAATATATATGAATTAGAACCTATGCAAAAGGAGTCGAGTGTGTGTTTAAGGAAGTTTACTGCTGATTTAAACATGAATATGCAAGCTTTAAAGGCGTTAGGTCATGATCCAGATGCCTGGGGTGCGCTATTATTGCATGTGATTCTAGTCAAATTAGATTATAATACAATACGAAATTGGGAATCTGTGGCGACCAAAGATATATTACCCTCTATATCGGAGTTGACAACATTTTTAAATGAACGGTGTAAAATATTAGAGGCGATTGATACCTCAAAAAATTTATCGAATAAATTAAATACGTCGCATTATACGCAGTCTAAGCAAAATTATCGCAATCCAAATGATAAAAACGTCCAATTTAAAAATAATAAAAAAGTAAATGCATTTGTTGCTACCAATCGTTTAGCATGTTATTTATGTAAACAGTCACATCCTATTTACAAGTGTCAAAAATTTATCGCACTCAATGCGAATGAAAGAGCACTAAAGGTTGATGAACTAAACCTATGTCGCAATTGCCTGGGTACGGGACACACGGATGTACAGGTGTGCAGGTCGAAAAGGGTATGCTCCAAATGTGATAAAGCGCATAATACGTTGCTGCATGGTGATGTACCACAAGTTGTACAAAATCCGTCTACGTCAAATGTGTCTAATTCGGAAGTGGTGGTGAGTCACGCCGCCCGTGGTCAAACGCGCGCACAAGTACTATTAGCGACTGCAGAGGTACATATATTAAATGCATGCGGCGAACTAGTTGTATGCAGGGCATTACTAGATAACGGCTCACAGATAAATATTTTGACCGAAGCAATGGCACAGCGATTAGGGCTTGCGAGAACAAAAATAAATAAATCAATAACAGGTATAAATGAGGTAGTGAGTCGTGCCGCGTATCAGGTAACCGCGTCTATTAAGTCACGTATAAATAATTATTCTGCCACCTTAGACATGCTGGTATTGCCAAAAATTACCGGAAAACTGCCGACCAACAATATCGATACTAACAAATGGTCTATACCCGCGGATATTATGTTGGCAGATTCTAGGTGTTTTAAGCCGGAAAAAATTGATTTATTGATTGGTGCCGACACCTATTGGGAAATAATGTGCTCGGGAAATTTCAAACTGCACACAATGGGTCCGTACTTGCAGCAAACAATGTTCGGCTGGATTATTGTAGGACCAGTGAATGAAATTTCATCAAAAAATAATTCAATGGCTTGCTTTGTAATAAGTGAAGATAATTATTCAAATTTGGAAAAGGATATTGAAGAATTTTGGAAAATCGAAGAATTTTCCAATGCAAATATGGACGAAACGTCGGAAGATAGTATTTGTAGAAAACATTTTGAAGATCACATATCAGTAGATTCCACGGGAAAATTTGTAGTAAAATTGCCGTTTCGAGATAACGTAGACATGTTAGGCGAGTCATATAACATAGCGTTAAAAAGGTTTTTATCGTTAGAGCGTCGTCTCGGGAAAAATCCCGAGCGATATAGTCAATATAAAGGGTTCATGGAAGAATATGAGCATTTGGGACATATGGAGAAAGTTAATGAGGACAATGACCTATCAGTGAAAACGTATTACATGCCACACTCTTACGTTCTTAATGATAGTAGCCGATCAACAAAATTACGAGTGGTATTTGACGGCTCATGCAAATCAGAATCTGGATTATCGCTAAACGATGTATTGTTAAAAGGTCCTATATTACAAGATGACCTCACATTAATTGTTACGAGATTTCGTACACATAAATATGCATTTTCAGCTGATATTAAAAAAATGTATAGGCAGGTATGGGTTGATAATGCAGATAGAGATTATCAGCGCATATTGTGGCGCGGTGATCCTAATGAGCCTATTAAGAAATATAGATTGTGTACAGTAACCTACGGAACGGTACCTGCAAGTTTCTTATCGGTTGCGTGTCTTCATAAATCGGCGGATATAAATAAAATACGTCCGGAGATAGCTCAGATAATAAAGCATGATTTTTGTGTTGACGATTGTTTAACGGGCGCCTCAACATTATCGGAGGCTTTAAATTTGCGTAATGAATTAATTAAATGTTTAAGTAACAATGGATTTGAATTAAGCAAGTGGACAGCTAATCATGCCGATTTATTAAAATATATACCAATTCCTAATGAAAACTCACTATACTCGTTAAATATGGAAACTGAAGCAATAAAAACATTAGGTTTGTATTGGGATTCAAACTCGGATAGTTTCATTTATAAAGTGTCTTTACCAATACCTGAACATAAGATAACCAAACGAAGTATTTTATCTAATATAGCACGTCTATTTGACCCGCTCGGATTGCTCGGACCGGTTATCGTGATAGCTAAAATATTAATGCAACAATTATGGAAATTAAAAATAAATTGGGATGATGAATTATCAACAGAAATTCAAATAAAATGGAAAAAATATTTAAAGGATTTAAATCAATGCAATAATCTAAGTGTCCCGCGCTGGTTGCAGTGTGACGACACAGAAAAAATATATATACACGGATTTGCCGATGCATCGTGCAAAGCGTACGGGGCTTGTTTATATGTAGTATGCACGCGCGCGGACGGTAGTCGCCACTCACAACTAATATGCGCAAAATCAAGAATTGCGCCGATAAGTATAATAACAATACCGCGATTAGAGTTATGCGCTGCCTTACTATTATCAAAATTAATAAAAAAAATAGTTCCAGCGTTACGAATTAATGTTACGAATATTTATTGCTGGAGTGATTCTAAGGTGGTACTAGCGTGGATCGCATCGGATGCAATGCGTTGGAAACCGTTCGTTGCAAATCGTGTGAGTAAGGTTCATAATTTAACATCACAGTATTCATGGTCGTATATTAATACGAAGGAGAACCCGGCTGACATTTTATCCAGGGGATGTGATGTTCAAGATATACAAAAAAGTACATTGTGGTGGAACGGACCAGCATGGTTGACGGACGAGCACGCGAGATGTGAAGAACTCTGTCAAGTACACGAAGATGAGGAGACACTATGTGAAGAGCGAAAGCAGTCGAACACAGTAGTAATGGTCGCTGAAGTAAAGGCAAATTATTTTATACAACTGTGTGAAAAATATTCAAAATTAAATCGGTTTCAGCGTGTGTTTGCCTATACATTGAGGTATATGTGCATAATATTTCAAGTAAATTAAGAGCAAAAGAAAGATACTCGGGTCCACTCAGCAATGACGAGATCCAAAAATCGGTAAAAATATTTATTAGGCTCTTACAAAATCAATTTTTTGGGGAAGCGCTTCAAAATAAAAAATTGCAGTCATTAAATCCTTTCTTCGACAACGACAGTATATTGCGTGTGGGTGGCCGACTTGGAAACGCGACAGATTTAACTTATGACCAACGGCATCCAATTATCATACCATATTCGTGTCATTTTGATACACTAATTTTTAGAAACGAGCACGAAATGTCATTACATGCTGGGCCCCAAGCCATGTTGGCAAATGTACGATTAACATATTGGCCGATAAACGGTCGTCGAACCGCTCGAAAAGTCGCCCATAAATGTATTGCGTGTTTTAAAAATAAACCTAATATTGTAGAACCAATTATGGGTGTTCTACCAAAACCAAGAGTGAACCGACCACTAAGATGTTTCGAAACTACGGGTGTTGATTATGCGGGACCAATATTAATGAAGTCGCACGCACGTAGAAACGCACAGCTACAGAAGGCATATATATGCATTTTTTTATGTTTTGCAAGTAAGGCTGTACACATAGAGCTAGTATGTGATCTCAGCACGGATGCCTTTATAGCTGCCTTGCACCGGTTTATATCAAGAAGAGGTAAATGCCATACCATATATTCCGATAATGGTACTAATTTCGTGGGTGCTAACAAAAAGTTAAGTGATTTGTCCACACTTCTTCTTTCCGAACAGCACAAAATTCGCGTTCAAGACACGTTAACACTACACGAAATTACGTGGAAGTTCATACCGCCTCGGTCCCCCCATTTTGGTGGTTTGTGGGAGGCTGCAGTCAAGGCCGTAAAAAAACACTTGAATCGAACGATTGCAAATTCACGGTTAACTTATGACGAACTATATACGGTACTAACACAGATAGAATGTTGCTTAAACTCCCGTCCTTTAATCCCTATATCCGAAGACCCTACGGATTTGAATGTCCTTACTCCCGCCCACTTTCTAATAGGTAGCTCACTACGCGCACTGCCTGAGCCTGACGTGAGAGATATATCTATTAATAGATTGTCTCGATGGCAAAGAGTGCAGCAACTTGTCCAACACGTTTGGGCACGATGGAGCAAGGAGTATTTGGGGCAACTACAAGGACGAAACAAGTGGTCCAAATGCAGAGGACCATCCATTCAACCTGGGACGATGGTGTTAATAAAGGAGAATAACTTACCTCCTTTAAAGTGGTTATTAGGCAGAGTCACAAATGTTCACCCAGGACCTGATGGTGTCATAAGGGTAGCTACTGTGCATACGAATTTGGGATCAAAAAAGCGAGCTGTTCGGTTATTATGTCCATTACCCATAGACACATGAATCACACGGGTTACGTGTTAATTAATTCTGTTTATATAATTTTTTACTATACATATTTACCTCATTAAACGTGTACAACTGTAGCACACTATTTATAAATATTATATAGGTCAGCTAATATCAACTATTAAGTATACATATTGATGCATAAGCATATATATATATATTTATTATTTAATGACCGACCATTGTTATCTTCATTGTAGCGATAGTCAATAATATTGTGTATTATTTTTTGATCTTTGTTCACCTATTTAGTGAACATTAGTTCTACCACCTAATTATTCGATTACATTTATTATTATTATTTTTATTAGTTATTGTAAAATCATATGAAACCTGTTTGTAATAATTTATATTTAATAAGTCATTTATATTGTTTAATTATTCTTTTTTATAATATGTATTATATTTTGAAACCGTGTTTCAAGGTGGGCCCATGTTACGGCGCGAACACCATAATATACTTATATATAATATCGATGTAATGTTTATATGAAATCGTTATCTGTAAGATTATCATTGTGGGCTTGTGCCGTACTATGTCCTCACGTATTATTTAGTTGCCGTCGGACCAGTCAAGTGGTACGACACACGCAAAACGAAATATACAGTCCACTTATTATATAATAAAAGTTTCTAGTTTTTTTTATTTTGGTTTTGTTCAATAAAAACAATCTATTTAGAAACAAACAAATATAGTGGATAGTAGAGTATTCTGTGATAATAATAAATCATTTGGTCGATGATAACTGATTAATTAATAACTTTTATTATTTATTCACAGATATCTATATTGTGAGATTAAAACTAGTTTCACATTTTTCATTTAAAATGTAAAAATGTTCGCTATCTAGTATAGCATAGATATCTAGGTATTGATTAAAGAAAAAGCCAGCGGCCTCAGGGGGGTCTATGTTTTCGTCGCCAGTTTGTGTAGATACATTTGTTATATTTTAATTTTTATACAAATACAAATTATAGTATACATTGTACGATTAGATGTAAAGATAAGAACAGTTGTCAGGTGTCTTTCGCTAATCACTTACAAATGTTTATTTATAGATTTGAACATGAAATCAATAAATGTGATAACAATGAAAAAACCAGGAGTCAAAACGGGTTAAAATATTTCGGGTTTAGGGTTTTGTGTTGAAAACCGGGTAACATTATTTGCGGGCTCCGTGTTGCAAACCGGGTACATTTTTTTGCGAGTGTTGGGTTCAAAACCGAATTAAATTTTTGTGGGTTTTGAATTTTGAATAGGCGTGACTAGACTTCATCCGCAGTGGAAGTCTAGCTAATAACCAGTATTCGTATTACTGGTAAAACTGTAATATACAAATGTAACAAACAAATATACAAATGTATATATAATGCCAAATAGCATTTGATCAACAATCAACACTATACTAATTATAATTTTAAATACCTGAGTCCCGAATTCGAATACTGTTGTCTGTTATATTACAATGTATAGTCGACTAGATACAATAATAAAATATTAAATTCAATAAGTCTTTACAAAATAACTAATTACCCTTATGTTACCCTTATCTTACCTAGTTTTCTTCAAACCATTCTAAGAGAGGACATATTTCTTCAGACAGTTCATCATATAATAAGTTTACACTTTTGTAAATGTCGTCAATTTTAACAAAAGCTAAAGAAAAAATCGTTTTAATATAAATTGAAAATTCTGCATCATTTACATTCATTGATGATATTTGATGTAGGCTCCATTGTATCACGTGCTCGTTTTTTCATCTTAGTGACTGCAGAATTAGCTTCAATCTTAGCCGCTTCCGAGTCATGGGTCGAATGTTCATTTATTTGTTTTAAAAACTTATTTGTTTCCACTATTGTATGAATTTTCGCCTTACACGAATCTTTGTAACGACATCGCCAAAACTTTTTTAGTTTATTTGCACTAAATGCATCAAAAATATACATATACCCATCATGCACATATATTTCACGTCCACGGAAAGTTTCAATTGCTTGCGCCATGGTGACTATACTAACTACTGACTATAGGTACTTGATGATCTATCCAATGATCGTCTATCGATACAGCGTATAGGTTAACTATACCTAAACCTACATCTTTATTAACTAAGACCGTAATATAGATTATGTTGTATGACAGTATAATCCCTTAGAATATATATTATGTATAATTATTATTATTATATACATACGCCGAAACAGCCACGCCGAAATGTCCGGATCCGCCCTTTTGACGCAATCGAAAAACCCGCAGAACGCTAATATTTTGTACTACCGCGACTGATGCACAATATTATATGTATTAAATACGTACAAGCACAGATAGATAGCTGTAAAGTCTTCATACTTATAGTACATTTTTAAATATTTTAAATACAATTAAGAATTCATTAAGCGAGCATCATATTTATGATATACCATTAAAATAAATTTTAAATAATTTTCTTAACATTTCAGGGGGGATGGGCTTCGGCCCCCTCAGCCCCCCCTGGCTATGTCACTGGTACATTAGTATATTGATGTAATAGACTATCGGGTATTCACTAGGTATACGAGTAC